>JAJEJO010003312.1:136096-172772 GCA_020662805.1 Glaucomys volans | reverse complement strand
AGGGAGAGGTGGGGGCGGGTGGGGGGTAAAAATAATAACAGAATGTGTGACACATACCATTGCCCTGTGTACATGCATGAACGCACAGATTGTGTGACTCTACTTTGTGTACAGCCAGTGAAACAATCGCTGTACTCCATTTGTGTTCAATGAATCAATAAGTAAATTAAAAAAATAATTAATTAATTAAAAAAATAAAAAAATAAAAAAATAAAAATAACAGTAATTTGAAAAAGTGCATACTATAAGGTTGCATAATTTAGTATGAACTTTATGTTTATTATGTGAATAAACCAGATATGGAAATCTAGTGATATAACTAACTTTTCATTCTAAAATATTAAATGAATAAAAAAAAGAACAGTTACAAGAAGCTAACGATCATGTCAATAAAGAGAGAGAGATTCTGAAAAAAAAAATAAGAGATCTCCTGGAAATGATGGAAAAAATAAACCAAATTAAAAGCTCAATAGACAGTATAACCAACAGGCTAGATCACCTGGAAGACAGACAAAATATTTCATTTTGCAAATAAAGTTGACCAAAAGAGAAGATGGCAAGAAGTCATGAACAAAGCTTACAGGAATTATGGGATATGAAAAGACCAAATTTGACAGTTATTGGTATTGAGAAAGGCAGAGAGATACAAACCAAAGGAATGAATATTCTATTCAATGAAATATTATCAGAAAATTTCCCACATCTGAAGAATGAAATGGAAAATCAAATAGTCAAGTATGAGATACCTGTATTTATGTGTGTTTGTCTCTGTGTCCTCTATTCAGTACCATTGATCTTACTGTCTATTTTGGTGCCAATACCATGCTGTTTTTATTACTATTGCTCTATAGTATAGTTGAAGGTCTGGTATTCTGATCCCCCCTGCTTCACTCTTCTTGCTAAGGATTGCTTTAGCTATTCTGGGTCTCTCATTCCTCCAAATGAATTTCATGATTCCTTGCTCTATTTCTATGAGGTCCGTCATTGGGATTTTAATTGGAATTGAATTGAAATTCTATAACGCTTTTGGAAGTATGGCCATTTTGACAATACTAATTCTGCCTATCCAAGAACATGGGAGATATTCCATCTTCTCAGATTCTCTTTAACTTCTTTCTTTAGTGTTCTGTAGTTCTCATTGTAGAGGTCTTTCGCTTCTTTTGTTATATTGATTCCCAATTATGTTATTTTTTTTGAGGTTATTGTGAATGGGGTAGATTTCCTAATTTCTCTCTCAGAGGATGCATCACTTACAAATAAAAATGCATTAGATTTATTAGCATTAATTTTATATCCTGCTACTTTGCTGAATTCATTTATGAATTCCAGAACTTTTCTGGTGGAATTCTTAGGATCTTCGAAATGGTGAATCATGTCATCAGCGAATAGGGATATTTCGAGCAATTCTTTTCCTATTCTCATTCCTCTAATTTCTTTTGTCTGTCTAATTGCTCTGGCTAGAGTTTCAAGAACAATGTTGAAGACTAGTGGTGAAAGAGGGCATCCCTGCCTTGTTCCAGTTCTCAGGGGGAATGCTTTCAATTTTTCTCCATTTAGAATGATGTTAGCTGTGGGCTTAGCATAGACAGTTTTTACAATGTTAAGGAATGTCCCCACTATCCTTATTTTTTCTAGTGTTCTGAGCATGAAGGGGTGCTGTATTTTATCAAATGCTTTCTCTGCATCTATTGAAATAATCATCTGGTTCTTGTCTTTAAGTCTGTTGATGTGGTGAATTACAATTATTGAATTCCTAATGTTGAACCAACCTTGCATCCCCGGGATGAAACCCAATTGATCATGGTGCACTATTTTATTAATATGCTTTTGTATGCAATTCGCTAAAATTTTCTTAAGAATTGTTGCATCAAAGTTCATTAGGGATATTTATCTGAAATATTTTTCCTCAATGTGTCCTTCTCTGGTTTTGGTATCAGGGTGATATTAGCTTCATAGAATGAGTTTGGAAGGGTTCCCTCCTCCTGTATTTCATGTAATACTTTGAGGAGTACTGGAATGAACTCTTCTTTGAAGGTCTTGTAGAACTCGGCTGTGAATCCATCTGGTCCTGGGCTTTTCTTTGTTGGTAGGTTTTTGATGACTTCTATTTCATTGCTTGAAGTTGATCTATTAAAGTTGTGTGTGTCCTCCAGATTCAGGTTGGGTAGCTCATATGCTTCTAGGAATGTGTTGATGTCTTCGAGTTTTTCTATTTTGTTGCTTTATAAATTTTCAAAGTAACTTCTTATTATGTTTTGTATTTCAATAGAGTCAGTTGTAGTATTTCCATTTCCATCATGAATTTTAGTAGTTTGGAGTTTCTCTCTCCTTCTCTTCATTAGTGAGAATGAGGGGTTATCAATTTTGTTTATTTTTCAAAGACCCAACTTTTTGTTTTGTCAATTTTTTGAATTGTTTATTTTGTTTAAATTTCATTGATTTAAGCTCTGTTTTTGATTATTTCCTGTCTTCTACTACTTTTGGTGATAATCTGTTCCTCTTTTTCTAGGGCTTTGAGCTGTAATGTGAGGTCATTGATTTGTTGACTTTTCATTCTTTTATTAAATGCACTACAAGCAATGAATTTTCCTTTTAGCACTGCTTTCATAGTATCTCAGAGATTTTGATACATTGTACCTTTGTTCTCATTGACCTCTAAGAATCATTTATTTTCCCCCCTAATGTCTTCTCTTATCCATGCATCATTCAATAGCATATTATTTAATCTCCAGGTCTTGGAGTAGTTTCTCTTTTTAACTTTATCATCGATATCTAATTTCATTCCATTATGATCTGATAGTATAAAAGGTGGTATCTCTATTTTTTTGTATTTGCTAAGAGTAGCTTTGTGGCATAACATATGGCCTATTTTAGAGAAGGAACCATGAGCTGCTGAGAAGAAAGTGTATTCACTTTTTGATGGATGGAATATTCTATATGTCTGTTAAGTCCCAATTAGCCATTGTGTCATTGAGTCCTATGGTTTCTTGTTCAATTTTTGCTTGGAAGATATGTCCAATGGTGAGAGAAGGGTGTTAAAGTCCCCCAGTATTATTGTGTTTTGGTCTATTTGATTCCTGAAATTGAGAAGGATATGATTGACATACATGGATGCACCATTGTTTGGTGCATGAATATTTATGATTGTTATGTCTTGCTGATTTATGCTTCCTTTAAGCAGTATGTAATGTCCTTTTTATTGCTTCTGACTAACTTTGGCTTGAAGGCTGCTTTATCTGAAATGAGGATGGAAACTCCTGCTCTTTTACTCAGTCCTGTGCATGGTATGTTTTTCCCATCCTTTCACCTTCAGTCTGTGGGCATGTTTTTCCATGAGACGAGTCTTTTGAAGGCAGCATATTGTTGGGTCTTTCTTTTTAATCCAATCTGCCAGTCTATGTCTTTTGATTGATGAGTTTAGACCACTTATATTCAGTGATATTATTGAGATATGCCTTGTATTTTCTGCCATTTTAGCTTTTTTGGCCTTTTTTAGCTTAACGTTGTTTCTCCTTTGATTGACTCTTTCTTTAGGGTTATTCCTCCCCATGTTGAGTGAGATTGTTGATTTTCGTTTCTTCCTCTTTGCATATATTGTTGAGAATATTCTGTATGGCAGGCTTTCTGTTTGTGAATTCTTTAAGCTTTTGTTTATCATGAAAGGATTTTATTTCATCATCAATCTGAAGGTAAGTTTTGTTGGTTATAAGATTCTTGGTTGGCATCCATTTTCTTTCAGAGCTTGAAATGTGTTTTTTTAGGCCCTTCTTCTTTTAGGGTCTGGGCTGAGAAATCTGCTGATATCTGTATTGGTTCCCCCTGTATGTAGTCTGATGCTTTTGTCTCGCAGCCTTTAATATTCTATCATTGCTTTGTATGTTAGGTATTTTCATTATAATGTGCCTCGGTGTGGATCTGTTGTAGTTCTGTGCATTTGGTGTCCTGTACGCCTCTTTTAATTGATTTTCCATCTTATTCATCATATTTGGGAAATTTTCTGATATTATTTCATTGAACAGATTTTTCATTCCCTTGGTTTGTATCTCAGCACCTTCCTCAACCCAATAACTCTTAAATTTGGTCTTTTCATGATGTCCCAAATTTCTTGGAAGTTTTCTTCATGATTCCTAACCATCTTCTCTGTTTGTTCGACTCTGTTTTCAAGATTAAATATTTTGTCTTCATTGTCTGAGGTTCTGTCTTCCAAGTGATCTATTCTGTTAATTATACTTTCTATTGAGTTTTTAACTTGGATGTTTCCTTCATTTCCTTCTTTCCTTCAAGGATTTCTGTTTGGTTTTTTCTCAGAACTTCTATCTCTTTATTGAGATGATTTTTTGCTTCCTGAAATTGCTCTATTAGCTGATTGTTCATAACCTGAATCTGCTCTCTTGTCACATCCTTCTCTTCTCGGATTATTTTAATTTTGAACATCTGAACTCCATTTCTGTCATTCCTTCTACCATGCTTTCTTTGCGTTCTCTTGATGTATCATCTAGTTTTGTTTGGAACACTTTCTTCCCGTGTTTTCTCATGTTGCTCAGGTATCTTCCCCTCTAGTAGTGCAACTAACAGGGATTTCAATTTCCCTGTAAAGACTTAAAGTGTCCCTTAAGATTTCCAGTAACTCACCAGATGTTTGAGAGGTGCTTGAACAAGTGGTGACCTAAGAAAACTGCTGTCCCACTACCTCCAGGAAGGGAATGATCAATTCTTCTGGGCAGAGACAACCTGGTGTTGATAGACAATCAGATACAGCATGGTGCTAGACCCCGGGACAGGTTATGGACCTGGGCACTAGACCAAGTTTGGGTGAGGCACAGAACTGTGCTCAATGATGGAGACACTGGGCTTTAGAGCCCAGGCAGGCCTGAGCTCCTTGCTGGTGACTCAGTCTGTGGTAGGTTGTTACTTTCTGCCAGGAAAGCTGTAAAATAGCACTGAAGGGCCTAATCTCCCCACTTGAGCTGGCGACTGCCTCCGCTCCAGGCCAGATCTCACCAGAATTAGCAGTGCCATGGCCCCACCGGAATACCTGAGCTCAGCTCTGAGAACTCAGGCAGCTGAAGATGGTCGCTCTCTGCCAGGGAAGCCATAAAATGGCTCCGACAGGCCTAAACTCCCCACTGGAGCTGGCGACTGTCTCTGCTCCAGTCCAGATCTCTCAAGGAGCCGCAGCACTGTGGCCCTGCTGGAAGACCAGAGCTCAGCTCTGAGGACTCAGGCAGCTGAAGGTGATCTCTCTCTGCCAGGGAAGCTGCAAAATGGCGCTGAAGGGCCTAAACTCCCCACTGAAGTTAGCAACTCTATGATATTGTGTTAGTCATCTTTCTGCTTTTTCTGTAACAGGTTCATGAGATAAATCATCAGAAATGAGGAAACATTTATTTTGACTCATTCTTGGAGGTTTTGTTTCACGGTTAGGTGGCTTGTTGCTTTGTCCCAGTTACAGCACTGTATGTCATTGAGAGAATGTGTGGCAAAGGAGGTGTTATGGTTTCTGTTGGGAATGTCCCTGCAAGGCCATTGAAATTGTGGTTCCCACTGCAGCAAGTTTCACATTTGGCAATTCAGGCAATAACTGGCTCCTGAAGTCTTCTGATTTCATCAGTGGAAAAACCAGTTGATGGATTAATCCCGTGATACTGTATGGACTACTGGGAGGTGAGACCTATTAGGAGGTAGCAGTCCACTGGGGTCATTCCCTGGGAAACTTGACACTCTCCACAGCCCATGGTCAGGTTCTTTCTGCTCCCCAGCTGCCATGTACTGGACAGCATTCCTCTGTGCACTCTTCAGCCATGATGTTTGTTCTTTGGAGCCTCCCAGCATGGACTGAATCCTCTGAAAGCATCAGCCAAGATAAACATTTCATGTCAGGTATTTTGTCCACAGCCACAAAAGGCTGAATAACACAGGAGGACAGCAGAAAATAAAGAGAGACAGAGAGAATGTGGTTCCAATGTCTCCTTCAAGGACATGCCAGTGACCTACCTGCCTTCCACCTCTGAAAGGTCCTCAATCTCCAATAGCGCTGCAGGCCAGCCACCTAGTCTTTGGTGCCTGGGTCTTTGTGGGGCAAATACTCAGAGGCACTGTGAGGATGCAGACACTCAGAGGCTTACTCCTTGCTCGCTAACAGATTTTGCTCACTAGAGTCTTCTTTTCTATATTTTTTATTGTTTCTTTTTAGTTACACATAACATTTGGATTCATTTTTATGTAATTATGAAAGCATGGAATACACTTACCAAAAACTTGGTCAATGTCCCCAATGACAATTTAATAATGAGGACACAGTTTTGAGAAAAAGTTATTTCTTTGCTAGCAAAGGAGAAGTGCAGGGCACTCCTATACCAGAGTCTGTGATTCTGTCCTTTAGGGAGAAGGAAGGTCTTTTAAACAAGATAGTCATCCCAGGTGTTCCCTGATTTCACATATTAATTTTGAAGATAGGCTTTCCTTAGACCTTCTGCTGCCATCCCTGAAATCTAAATTACTTAGTTCTGGTGGTGGGTGTGTATGCTCAAGGACTGATAACTCAGCCTAGGAAGGGAAAACAGTAATCCTGAACACTTTCCACTCCAGGTTTAGGAGGGGGAGAGGGAGATAAAAAAGAAAACACTTTTTCTTTTTTAAAATATTTCTCTGTTTTTAAAATAAGCCTGAGTGGCAAAGCAGCAAGGGCTATATTCAAAGCATGAGGTGGACCAAGTGACACAATGTGCTCTGATTCAATCTCTGGTATTTCCACTTTTCCTCCCCTCATGCCTGCCCCTGCTCCTTTCTAGAAAGGAGATTATAAACTCCACTGCAAGTTAGTTTGTTGTTTTTACCTTGTCCCCAATTCACTTTAGGATCTGTAAGAAGAAATCAAAGTCCTTTGTGTTTAATTGAGGAGGCATTCATGTCCAAAACACCAAATGCTCTACTATGCAGAGGCTTCTATACATTTAGTGATCAGGTTAGATCTCAAATACTAGTGAATAAGTTAAGTTAGCATTCCATTGCAGTGTTCAATTCAAAACCATTTATTTTTTAGGGCATCAATATGCCCATATATTTATACACTTGATTTATAATACATTAACTCTTTCTACATGAACTTTTAATTTACAAAACGTGTTGTTTTGAATTTATGACAACAGGGCCTGATGATGAATTTCTTCATCATGTCGACCCTTGAAGATGAAGCTTTGAGGGTGATCTAATTTTGTGAGTTCTGCAAATAATGAACTAAGCAGGGTGGATGCTCAGGTGACCTCATATGAGAACAGTTTTCACTTGGTGATACTTAATCGAGTATAAAAGTCCCGTTCCTTTGGCTTCCAGTAGGTCTGCTTGTGTGAGACAGAACCCAAGGCACTGGTCATGGCATCATGCTGGATATGGACTCCAGATGTGGCCTTGAGCCTGTGTAGATCTTTCCCTACCCCATCCACCCTCTAAAACTCTCCTCCTTCTGCGAGGGTCCATAGATATGACTAAAACTGAGCCCTGACTTCAGGGATCACACAACGTTTTGCCAGCAGCAATATGGAGGGCAGACAGTTAAAAAACAAAACTTGGGAAACTGCACAGAACTGTACAGAAATGGGGATAAGAGTGAAATCTGTCTGAAGAGTACCTGTCATTAAGGCATGGGAAATTAGCCCAGGCGAAGATATGACAATCCCATCATTCAGAAGAAAGAGTCTGGACAGATGTCACCTCATCAGTACATAGTTGCTTTATAGCTTAACTGGCATTACAGTGAATACTTGAACTGTTTATAAAAGATGTAAAGAAATAAAAATGAATTTGTATTTCTGTCTCACATCAAAGGTAATGATAAATTTCAGGTGGTTTCAGTCTCAATGGGAAAACAAAACTGTAAACCCATTATTGAGGAAAGCAGGGGTTTCAATATCAAAACCAAACAAGCACAGACCAGGAAGGAAAATATTGATAAACTAAACCAAATGAAACTCACACTTGTGGACATCTTCCAAGTAGCATACATCACATGAAGAGGAGACTCAATACTAAAAATTAAGTAGCAATGTATATGAAATCCAAAACCACCATCCCAAATGCATTAAAAATATGAATTAATTTATAAAATAGGAATGAAGATCAGTAGAGAAGAGGAAGGGGATGGGGTAGGAAGGAGGGAAACATAAGAGGAAGTACTAAGAACTGAAATGGTGCCAATTATATTCCATGCATGCATGATAATGCCAAAGAGAACCCCACTGATAATGTATAACTATAATGCACCAATAAAAACATTGAAAATAGAAAAACAAGCAGATGGAAATATCATAATGCCACACAAGAGGAAGTAAATGGCATATAAAATGTGGAATTGTTCTGCAAGCACAGTAAGATACATCTAAATTATATAAGCAATATTTTACATACTACAGATTACCAGAGTAAATGAAAATGTTTTGAGAAAGATGTGGAATGCCAGGAGTATCTAATGGGAATGTAGCTGGTTCAATCCTTTAGGAAAATTCTTTGGAAATTCTAAAGCATGATAAACTCTGTTATAGCTGATGATTCTACCCCAGGTGAAAAGATATCTTTGCTTTCCTTCATGAACCATAGAAAATATTCAAGCACTTTTATTCACAAGAGCAGAAAATAGATACCAAAGTTCATCAACCTCAGACAGACTGCTCACTCTTAATGTCCCCAGACACTGTGAACACTGTGTTGATAATAAATGACTCACTGCTGGGAACAGCACAATTGTTTCTGAAGGACAATGTTGAGGGTTACAGGAAAATGTGCAATTCATTCAAGTCTGAATTTATCAAGGTCATGAAGAAGTGCTTTTTTGTAATAAATTGCATAGGGATATCTCTAGGGGTGATAAAAAATATATTCAGGTCCTATAAAAATGTCAGTTTTGTAGGCTAAAACATGAACAAGGACAGGCCATCAATCAAATACTGGCCACATCAATCCAAAATCAGTGTCCACAATTAAGAAGCATTCTCTTTGTCTTGTGTCTTCTACTCTTTTGTCTAACTTAAAATGAAACGTGTCACACTTATGGCTCACATAGGCAATCCAGGAAACACTCCTCCTCTCCAAATCCCCTCTCCAAGCACATAACAGTGACCCCTTGTCTTATGTGAAAACACCTTTCAATGGTGCTGAACTGCTTACATGTTGAAGTCCACTATATAGTCCACTCCAAAATGTTGCCTGGATGACACAGGGAGACGGTAAGTGTCAGAACAAGCAGAATAAAGGCAGTAGGTTTCTGCCTCTGGCATGATGTCTGGGTGTGACCCCTGACACCCGCATTATCTGCAGTCACCAGGAGACCTGGAGGAGAATCAGCACTGAATGATCCACTTCATAAAGAACTGAATGAAGTGCTGCTTTCTGTTCCAGCAAATTCCTTCCCTCTTGTGTCCTTGTAACTAAAAGGAGCTTAATTTTCTCTGAGTATATTAATATTAGTTTCTCTTCTTACTATGAGGATTAAAGGAACCTTAATAAAGGAATCAAATGAACATGATCAGGTTCATAAATCACACAATCATCTCAACCCACTATTATCATCAAAATATGAAAATCTGTAGATAATGACCTTAAGTATGATGAATGTTATTATTACCTTGAAGAAGGTGGACTATCAGTAACAGTTTCCAGAAATTGATTCACAGGCTATGAATATTTGGTCTTTTGTCCCACAGTAGGATTGATCACAGGCAACAATTCTCATGACCCCACACACAAGGAAGAGGTAGTTAGGTGTGACCAGAGCTTGGTTTAAATACTATCCCTGCTCTATCTGCCTTCCAATTTAACTTTCTTCTTAGACTGCACCTCAAAACACTTTGTAAAATCAGAGCCCCAGCTTCAGATCCTGCTTCTGTGAGAAAAGGTAGTGTGTTAAAAGATTTGAAATCACACCTCTTAACAGAGTTAGCATGAAGCAATGGCAAGACTCTATCCACGTTCAATGTACCTCGTCATTACATTCTATACTCATTTAGAAAAATGTCGGGATAAAGGGATCAGGCCTTTTTGTTCTCCAAGAATCCTGATGTTTTAATGTACTCTAGAAACACAAGTCCAAAGAAAATGACAACACATCATGGAGCAGAAGCTGTCCCACTGGCTTCCTCAGGGCTCCCTTCATGTCCCTATTCCTTAGGCTGTAGATAAAATGGTTCAACATCTGAGTGACCACAGAGTACATCACTGAAGCCACTGCAGTCTTCCTGGGGGAGTGAGACACTGAGGAGCTAATGTACACCACAAAACCTGTCCCATAGAACAAGGAGACAACAGACAGGTGAGACCCACAGGTGGAAAAGACTTTATACTTTCTTTCTGATGATGCCATTCTCAAGACAGAGGACACAATGTGAATGTAAGAAAAAATAATCCCAAAGAGAGGAACACCAGCAAATAGACCAGCCACCAAGTATAACAGGACATTATTGATGAGGGTATCAGAACAGGCCACCTTGGTGACTTGAACAAGTTCACAGAAAAAGTGGGGAATCTCAAGGTCTGTGCAAAAAGACAGACACAACACCATCAGAGTGTGGATGAGGGCCTGCACAACACTAATGACCAGGGAGAGCAGAACCAGCAGGACACAAAGGTGGTGATTCATGATGACTGTGTACCTCAACGGATGACAAATGGCCACATATCAGTCATAGGCCATCACTGCAAGCAGACAATTTTCTAACCCACCAAAAATTAAGACAAAGCAGACCTGGGAGAGGCAGCCTGTTTAGGTGATGCTCTGATCCTGTCTCAGGAAGTTCACCAACATCTTGGGGATTGTGCTGGTGATTAAGCAGATGTCATTAAAAGACAGATTGAAGAGGAAGAAGTACATGGGGGTGTGTAGATGGGAGTCATTGCTGACAGCCAGGATGATGAGTAGGTTTCCCAGGATGGTGACCAGGTACATGAAGAGGAAGAGGATGCAGATGAGGGGTTGCAGTGCTGGGTCATCCATCAGTCCCAGGAGAAGGAATTCTGAAATTTCTGTTTTGTTTATAGTGGCCATGTTGTTGAGGAATCTGATGGCAGATATGGGTACAAAGGTAACAAAATGGATAGACAGCAGCAACAAAACTTGGAAATGTGTCAGCAAACCACACCTGCAGATACCTTGAACTTAGGTCTTTTAGACTTTAGAACTTGGGAAAATAACTTAGAGTTATTATGCCACCCAGTCTATGTATGGTACTGGATTATGGCAGCCCTAGAAGCTAGACCACCCATAAATACCCCTCCCCAACATCCCTACAAGATTCAGTAAATTTCAGAATATTTCATAACCATCATCATAATTGTACTGAGTTGAAGGATAGCAGAATGGGAACTGGGTGTTCATATCTCTGAGAGTGTGTCAAGCAGATGACACAGAGTTGACACAAGAGGCACAGGGGACTCCTTTCCCTCTTCCCTTTTTCTTATTTCCCCTCACTGTTTTCCAAGATGAAAGACTAGTGACATCCTTGCCTTCAAGGTCAAAGCATTTGCTGAGGGACTCTGTTACCTGGTTGACTTCAAGAGGAATGACCTCAGCAAATCAGCTGGATATTGAGGATGGAAGGTCTGTCCTCAGGAAATGCAGAGAGCCTCAATGAGTCAACAGGCTCTTGTTCAAGAGGAATCGCCTCTGGGAAGAGACACAGGTGTTGTGTCCTGACTAACGCAGGGCTGTTGAGTGAGGTGGCACCAGGTTGACTCCTGCTGTGTCTGTGTCCCTAGGGCTCAAATCCAAAGCTGCTCAGTAGACCAGCAGTCTTACTCTCATTCTGATCTCAGGAGGGAACATCCATCAAGACACACTCCATAACTCCTTACAGATGTGGAGTTGAGGATGGCTGATATCCTGACCCCTGAGTTCCATCATACATATCCCATTCTCTCTATTGTTTCTTGTCTTCGCTGTTGGATGAACTAGCACACATTTCACATGGAACTTTTCCAATAAATCCCCACCTTCCATTTCATCTTTATACTAAATCATCACTATACATGTCATGATATCACAAAGTACAATTCAAATTCAGGTGAGAACATACACTGTATGTGCTACTATAAGTAATAGAAATATAACTACTAGCAAGCACGCTATAAAAATGCAAACATTCATGGATCCTCACCTTAAAATTCATTGAAAACCTCCTAACTATTTAGAATTTTTATTCTCTACAATTTTGCACAGAAGATCTAGTGAGTTCAGTTGGTGACTGCTGAGTGCAGAATGTATAGGCAGAATGTTACTCCCTATTTGGAATTGTATTTGTACATTTTCCTATTCCCACATATAACTAATTGTTGTTAATTATATTTGCCTTGCTATGCCATAAAATACAAGACCTGACTCTTCATTTCAAACAACACCTTTCCACATGATTGAACTCTCCATTTCTCCCTTCTGTCTGCCATGTTTAAATATTATCCCTGCCCTGTCTGCCATCTCAACTTGCTTTGCCATGAGACTGCACCATGCAGAAGGGGGTGCTGTCCCTAGAACCCCTTCTACAGTCTCTGCCTCATTGACCCAAGCTAAGGAATTGTGCTTAGAGAATTGAAGTCACATGGTAAACCTTGCAGATAATCCTGACACATTGGAAATTTTCAAAGAAATGAAAATGTAGCTGCTAATTACATTATCTCCATTATCTCCTCATTTTAGCAGAATATGGTGGCAGGAGTATCAGGCAATTGGCTCACCAGGAATCCTGCCATTGTGACTCACTGTCCAAACCGAAGTCAAAATCAATAACACATCACAGAGAAATGCTGTCCCTCCTCATGTCCCTGTTCCTCAGGCTATAGATAAAGGGGCTCTGCATCTGAGGGACCTCAGGGTACATCACTGAGGCCACTGCAGTCTTCCTGTGGAGTAAGTTCCTGCACAGCTAACATATACCAAAAATCCTATTCCATAAAATGAGAACACAACAGACAGGTGAGACCCACACATGGAAAAGGCTGTATATTTCTCTCCCAGTGAGGGCATTCCAAGTCCGCAGACATGATACAAATGTAAAATAAAATGATTCCAGAGAAAGGAACACCTGCAAATAGACCAGCCACCAAATATACCAGCAGGTTATTGAGGAGAGTATCAGAACTGCCCAGCTGGATGGGCTGAGCAAGTTCACAGAAGGAGTGAGGGATCTCTAGGGCTTTGTAGAAAAATAGCTGCAGGACCATCTGACTGAACTAGGTCTTGCACAACACTGACGAGTAGGGAGAATAGAACTAGCACGACAGAGAGGCCAGGGTTCATGAGGTAACTTTGCCTCAGGGAATGTCACATGGCCACATGGTGGTCATAGGCCATTACAGCAAAAAGACAATTTTCCAAACCACTTAAAGAAAAAGCAAACTTGGGAGAGGCATCCTGTCTGTGTATGTGATGCTCTCATGATGCTGTGTTTGGATGTTCACCATCTTTGGGATGGTGATGTTGCTTAAACTCATGTCAGTAGAACACAGATTGAAGTAAAAGAAGGACATGGAACTGTGAAGAAGGGAGTAGTGCTAACAGCTAGGATGATGAGTGGATCTCTGAGGATGGACCAGGAACATGCACAGGAAGAGACTTAAGAGGAGGCACTGACACTCTGAGTCATCTATCAATCCAAGAAGAAGGAATTCTGCAACATATGTTTGGTTTCTAGCTTGCATGTGGTAGGAGTATCTGAAGGAAAAGATGGAGCACATGGAGCAGCAGGAGTCGATAAGCTGCATTCAGGAGTAGATGTCTTCCTGACAGGTGAGGGCAGCTGTGAATCTGCAGGATGAGTAAACAGACAGAAACAGGGTTGGATTGACCTCAGAAGATGGGAGACAATTGGGTGGGTTTTTTTTTTTTTTTTGCTTGATTTGTATTTATTTGATGTTCAGCATTTTTAAATATACCTGTTGAACTTTTGTTGTAGAACTTTTAACTGAGGCATTAATTATACATATATGCATGTATATATGTGCATTTTATTTATGCACAGAAGAGAAATCATCAACAAAATTGAAAATAGCACATCCATCACCTTCAAAAGTTTCCTTATGCTCCATTGCACAGTTTTTCATGCCTGCATGCATTCACTCAGCATTCTTGTTTTGAGATTCACCCACTCTTTCATATCAACATTTTGTTACATTTTACTGCTGAATAGTATTCCATTTTTTGATGTTCCAAGATTTTCTTATTAATCTACCTGTTGAAGACAATTGCATTATTTTTAGTTTGGAGCTATTACATATGACATCGCTGGATATTTTTGTACAGATTTTTTATATACAAGGGCTTTCGTTTCTTTTGGGTAAATACTGAAGTGTGAAGCATAAGGATAATGTGGTAGACATGATTTACTGATCAGAAACGGCTATTCTGTTTGCATTTAATAGATTACTGGCAATTTATTTTCTTCTGGAGAAATGTGCAATGTATCTATTGAAGTGCATATTTTAGAAGTAACTTACAATAGTTTTTATGTAATTATAATAACAATTTTTGTTATACATATATGTACATAAATATGTGTACATATACATGTATTCATTGTAAATTTATTTTTTAGGAGTGTGTGCCCACTCATTCACTTCACAGTATTTCCTTGATACCCACAGGAGCATAGCTTCCACCTGGTCTGCTCTGTAAATATAGGTCGTGATATATTTACAGAGGTCCCGATAGTAAAACTACCTTCCTTTATAAAAGATTTCAGTCTTGACTTCTGTGATTGAGGATGAAGCCACTTAATATTCATTTTTGCCTTTGTTGGAAGAAATGAATCAAATTCATTTTTATTTCTTAGCACCTTTCATTACCTAATCCATTCATTCACTACTACATGAATTCAGCAATGCAGAGATAGTTGATATGCCGATTCCTTTCTAGACCCTTTTCTGAACAACAGGGTTTTAGCATCTATCTTTGCTTTAATATCATGTTTAAATTCTGTAATTCTAGTAGAATAAAGCTAACTTCAATGGGGTAATAATCTCTACAAGTCTTTTTTTACTGACAATCACAATAATACCTTTTACAACTGGTTAACTGCCTTTCTGATGATTTACAATTTCCCCAAATGAGATGGTGTTAGGAGGCAGGTTTGTGGAGGTATTTAGTTTTCTGTGAGGTCATGTATGTGACACCCATCATGGAATCACCTAGTTTCTAGTGCTTTGAGAAACAAATGTCTGTTGTTGAACCTCCCCAGTCTGTGGTGTTTTACAATAGCAGACACTGTTGACTGGGAGTTATTTTCATCCATAAGTGGAGACAGAAACAATTTTGGAGATCCAGTAGCAACTGGAAGAATTATTACACCAACAGCTATTTATTATTGTTAGTGATTCTTTCAATCCACAGAAAGGTATTGAAATCCCAGTACAGCCAGGCTCTATTTTGGATGCTGAGGATGCAGCTAGACACAGACTGAAGGAAATCCTTGTACTATGGGAATTTCCATCCATGAGGAAAGAAACAGTCAAAAAAACAGGATAGACGTGTGTGGTGGATGCCATATAGTGCAACCGGGACCCCATTATGGAGGAAGAATCACCAGCCCAGCTGCTGGGAGTGCTGGAGGCAGACTGCCCTTTGCTGGCAGCTGTTGCCAGCTAGGACTGTGCCAGCAGAAGAGAGGCTCTGTACTCCAGCACAGGTGGATATGTAGCAGAGTGGCTGTGTTCAAGGGCACTGCTACAGTGAGCTCTGTGGGCAGGAGCCTCTGGCACTGGAAGGTCTAGCACCCTGTGTGTGTGGAGCGGGCTGCAGTACCTGCTCACACACTAGGCAGTGGAACAGGCCCTCACACAGCTTGGAGAGAGGAGGAGGAAGCAGTAGGAGATGGGACCCCTCAACAGCACTGGCTTCCAGCCCTGACAGCAGCATGCTGGACAGAGGACAGTGGTGGGAACCCAGCACTAACCTGGTACCTGAAAGCAGGGCAGACACAGATGTAGCTGGATCTGAAGCTTTCAGAGGGAGCTCAGATACTGCAAAAGTTCCACAGACCTGTTTGAGAGAAGCACCAACCTATCAAAGGCCTTGAATGACTCTCTTGGAGCTGTCCCCAAGTCCGAATATAATGGTGCCACAGGACAAGTAGAATGGAAGTGTCACTGAACTTCCCCTGGGATTTCCTAGGAGCCACCCGTTAGCACCATGGATTAACTCCTTCATGTAAAAGTGATCAACTTCAATTTGCTTCTTCACAGTTCCATAACCAAACCTCCTCAACAAAGACAAGTACCTCTAAGATTGTAGAAATTCCATTAGTTTTATTCGAACCAGTTCATTGTATGAACTTCCAAGAATAATTGAGGTGATGTATTACTCCATCTACCCAAAACACTGAAAATATTAAAATTACAGAAAACAAAGATAACTTCTGAAGAAAATGGGTGTATTAAAGTGTTTAAGCAAATGGATTACAGGTTGAAGACTAGGGACTTGGTGTGGAGCACTGTTTTCCAGAAACTGAGCCAAGACATTTCCAACACTAATCACACACTACCAGAGTGCCCTCCAAATTTAATCTCGGATTACATATGTTGGCATCATCCATGGTCTTAGGAGAAAAGCAGATTCATGGACCCACCCCCAAACTGCTGAAGCACAGCCTTTGAGGATTTGGACAAGGGAACAAGGTGACAACAAGCTCTCTGAGTGATTATAATACACAGTATAATCATGAATTACCTGGCTTTGCAGTCTAACATTTATGTGATTAATCACTTTACAGGGATGAGTTTATCCATGGCCCAAAGTCAATTTTGTACTGTGTTGTGTTAAAGGATGCTTCCTAAATCCCTAACTCTAACCCTTGAGGGAATCTTTTCCCATAAGAATAATGAAATCAGGTTTCTGTCTTTAGGAAAATGCAGAAATATGCCCTGCAGCTGACCCATGTATCCAGTCACCAAGATGGGAACCAGCAGTAGAATGTAGATGGTACATGGAAGGAGGAATAATGCCTCTTTCCTTCTGCCTGCATGCACATCTGCTGAACTCTAATTGAATCAAGATGATTATCTTAATTCTTAAGCTAACTCAAGTAATAGTATTTGTACCAGATTTGAGCTAAGATGCTCCTCATTCATGCATAATGCTCAGGTGGCACAATTTCAAATTCTGCAACAAAGCATATAGTCCCAATTCTTGGAAGAGGACATGAAGAGTATCAGATACCATTGCTGTTATCTAAGCAGCATGCTGATCAACCATGGGGCCCAACCCAGCACCTGGCAGAGTTAACTGGCAATGCACAGTTCATCAATTCTCTGGAAAATTACCTGAGTTAAACCAAAGCCTTTGAGGACAATCAATAATCACAATCCTGGTGAGAAATCATGGTTCTATAAAACAGGACTGAAGATAGGAATAATATGAGGAAGGCATACACAGGGCACTGTGTGTGGCTTGAGGTGGAGGCTGGTCTTGGGCTATAGTGAAATGTTTTCTTTAATTCCTTTACTTCTCCTATTACCATGCTGTCACCCAAATTCTCCCAAATCTCTTTAAAAAGAATCCTTTCCTTATGTTCTGTCTCTGTGGAGGCTCATCAAAATATCAAGTTCAGAAACATGAGGACCTCAGTGCCACAAAAGACCAAATTCATTTTCCAAATTTTAGTTGAAATACCCTTAGCGATTGTGACATCTAATCATGGCAGCATAAGAACTTGGTGGTAAAGAGTCCACCATTGGGTTCACACACTGTTCCTGGACATTTCATTCTAAAATTCAAAATTACAAAGCAGAGTACACAATCACAAAACAGGTGTGATGAGTTTTCTCAAGGCTGCTTTCATGTCCCTGTTACTCAGGCTGTAGATAAAGGGATTCATCATTGGAGGAACCACTGTGTACATCACTGATGCCACTGAAGTATTCCTTCATGAGCCAGCCACTGCAGAGCTAATGCACACCACAAATTCTGTCCCATAGAACAAGGACACAAAAGACAGGTGAGACCCACAGGTGGAAAAGGCTTTATACTTTCCCCCAGATGATGGCATTCGTAGAACAGAAGAGACAATTTTAATGTAAGAGTAAAAAATCCCAAGCACAGTAATATACCCAACTATGCTAGTCACTAAATATACCCAGATGTTATTGATGAGGTTGTCAGAACATGCAAGGTTGATGACCTGAATGAGTTCACAGAAGAAGTGGGGGATCTCCAGGTCTGTGCAGAAGGACAGCTGCAGCAACCTCAGGCTGTGCAGCAGGGCATCCATAATACTAATGAACAAGGAGAACATAATCAGCAGGACACACAGGCGGGAGTTCATGATGACTGTGTACCTGAGTGGATGGCATATAGCCACATAGCAGTCATAGGCCATTGCAGCAAGCAGAAAATTTTACAAACCAACAAAAACCATGCAAAGCAGACCTTGGTGAGGCAGACTGTGTAACTGATGGTCTTGCTCTGTCTCTGGATGTACACCAGCATCCTGGGGATTGTGGTTGAGATGAAACTGATGTCAGTGAAGGAGAGATTACAGAGGAAGAAGTATATGGAGGTGTGGAGGTGGAAGTCAGAAACGATGGCCAGGATGATAAGTAGGTTCCCAAGCACTGTCACCAGGTAAATGGAAGGAATAATCCAAGATGATGGTCTGCAGATCTGGATCCTCTGAGAGTCCCAGGAGGAGGAACTCTACTGTATCTGTTTGGTTTTCTGATTCCATTTTATTCAACAAACTGACAAGGAAAATACAGGTGACAGGAAAGATGATTAATGCATAATAATCCCTGATTTAGAGCTCCAGTGGGGCGTTTGGGCCATTCAGCACTATTTTACAGATTCCCTGGCAGAGAGCAACCATCCTTGACTGCCTGAGTCCACAGAGCTGAATTCTGGTCTTCTGGCAGTACCAAGGCACTGTGGCTCCTGGAGAGATCTGACATGGAACGGAGGCAGACACCAGCTCCAGTGGGGAGTTTAGGCCCTTCGGCACTATTTTACAGCTTCCCTGGCAGAGAGTGACCATCTGTCACAGACTGAGTCACCAGCAAAAAGCTGAGGCCTGCCTGGGCTCTCAAGCCCAGTGTCTCCATCACTGAGCACAGTTTTTTGCCTTCACCCCAACTTGGTCTACTGCCCAGGTACACACCCTGGCCCAGGGTCTACCACCTTGCTGTATCTGATTGTCTATCAACACCAGGCTGCCTCTGCTCATAAGCATTGTCCATTCCCAACCTAGAGGTAGTGGGACAGCAGCTTTCTTGGGTCACCGCTTGATCAAGCACCTCTCAAACATCAGGTGAGTTACTGGAAATCTGCAGGGACATTTTAAGTCATTACAGGGAAGTTGCATTCCCTCTCATTTGCACTACTAGAGGGGAAGATACATGAGCAACATGAGAAAACACGGGAAGAAAGTGTCCCAAACAAACCTAGAAGATATATCAAGAGAACCCAAAGACAGCATAGTAGAAGGAATGACAGAAAGGGAGTTCAGAATGTTCATAATTAAAATGATCCGAGAAGAGAATGATGTGACAAGAGAGCAGATTCAGGCTATGAATAATCAGCTAATAGAGCAATTTCAGGAAGCAACAAATCATTTCAATAAAGAGATAGAAGTTCTGAGAAAAAAAAAAAAAACAGAAATCCTTGAAGGAAACAAGGAAATGAAGGAAACAATAAACCAAGTTTAAAACCCAAAAGAAAGCATAATTAACATAATAGATCACTTGGAAGACAGAACCTCAGACAATGAAGACAATACATTTAATCTTAAAATCAAAGTCGAACAAACAAAGAAGATGGTTAGGAATCATGAACGAAACCTCCAAGAAATAGGGGACATCATGAAATACCAAATATAAGAGTTATTGGGGTAGAGGATGGCACAGAGATACAAACCAAGGGTATGAATAATCTGTTCAATGAAATAATTTCAGAAAATTTCCCAAATATGATGAATGAGATGGAAAATCAATTACAACAGGCTTACAGAACACCAAATGCACAGAATTACAACAGATGCACAACAAGGCACATTATAATGAAAATACCTAACATACAAAACAAAGATAGATTTTAAAGGCTGCAAAAGAAAAGCATCAGATTACCTACAGGGGGAAACCGATACGTATATCAGCAGATTTCTCAGCCCAGACCCTAAAAGCAAGAGGGCCTGGAACAAAATATTTCAAGCTCTGAAAGAAAACGGATGCCAACCAAGAATCTGATACTCAGCAAAACTTACCTTCAGATTTGATGAAGAAATAAAATGCTTCCATGATAAACAAAAGCTTAAAGAATTCACAAAGAGAAAGCCTGACATACAGAACATTCTTAACAAAATACTCAAAGAGGAAGAAACAAAAAACAGCAACCTCAGTCATCATGGGGAGGAATTACCCTAAAGAAAGAGCCAATCAAAGGAGAAACAAAGTTAAGCTAAAAACCCCAAAAAAGCTACAATGCCAGGAAATACAAGTCATATCTCAATAATAACGTTGAATGTAAATGGCCTAAACTCATCAATCAAAAGAGGTAGACTGGCAGATTGGATTGAAAAGAAAGACCCAACAATATGCTGTCTTCAAGAGTCTCATCTCATAGAAAAACATGCCCAGAGACTAAAGGTGAAAGGTTGGGAGCAAACATACCATGGACATGGACTGAGTAAAAAAGCAGGAGTTTCCATCCTCATTTCATATAAAGCAGACTTCAAGCCAAAGTTAGTCAGAAGGGATGAATAAGGACATTTCCTATGGCTTAAAGGAAGCATAAATCAGCAAGACATAACAATCATAAATATTTATGCACCAAACAATTGTGCATCCATGTATGTCAATCAGATCCTTCTCAATTTCAGGAGCCAAATAGACCAAAACACAATAATACTGGGGAACTTTAACACTTCTATCTGACCATCAGAGAAATCTTCCAAGGAAAAATTGAACAAAGAAATCATAGGACTCAATGACATAATCGCTAATTTAGTCTTAAAGACACATATAGAATATTCTATCCATGAAAAAGCAAATACACTTTCTACTCAGCAGCTCATGGTTCCTTCTCTAAAATAGAGGATATGTTATGCTACAAAGCTACTCTTAGCAAATGAAAACACATAGAGGTACTACCTTTTATACTATCAGATCATAATTGAATGAAATTAGATATCAATGATAAAGTTAAAAACAGAAAATACTCCAAGACCTGGAGATTAAATAATATGCTATTGAATGATACATGGATAACAGAAGACATTAGGGGGAAAAATAAAAGATTCTGAGAGGTCAATGAGAACAAAGATACAACGTATCTAAATCTCTGGATACTAAGAAAGCAGTGCTAGAGGAAACTTCATTGCATGGAGTGCATTTAATAAAAGAATGAAAAGTCAACAAATCAATGACCTCACATTACAGCTCAAAGCCCTAGAAAAATAGGAACAGATCATCAACAAAAGTAGTAGAAGACAGGAAATAATCAAAATCAGAGCTGAAATCAATGAAATTGTAACAAAAGAAATAATTCCAAAATTTGACAAAACAAAACGTTGGATCTTTGAAAAAATAAAAAGAAATTGATAAACCCTTAGCCACGCTAACAAAAAGAAGGAGAGAGAAACTCCAAATTACTGAAATTCGTGAAGGAATTGGAAATATTACAAGAGACACAATTGAAATACAGAACATAATAAGAAGTTACTTTGAAAATTTATACTCCAACAAAATAGAAAACCTGGAAGACATCAACAGGTTCCTAGAAGCATATGAGCTACCCAACCTGAATCTGGAGGCCACACACAACCTTAATGGATCAATTTCAAGCAATGAAATAGAAGAAGTCATCAAAAGCCTACCAACAAAGAAAAGTCCAGGACGAGATGGATTCACAGCTGAGTTCTACAAGACCTTCAAAGAAGAGTTCATTCCAGTACTCCTCAAAGTATTTCATGAAATAGAAGAGGAGGGAACCCTTCCAAATCCATTCTATGAAGCTAATATCACCCTGATACCAAAATCAGAGGACACATCAAGGAAAGAAAATTTCACACCAATATCCCTAATGAACATAGATGCAACAATTCTTAACAAAATTTTAGCAAATTGCATACAAAAGCGTATTAAAAAATAGTGCACCATGATCAAGTGGTGCTGGGAAAACTGGAAGTCCATATGCAGCAAATGAAACTAAACCCAGATCTCACACCCTGTACAAAAGTCAACTCAAAATGTATCAAGGACCTAGAAATTAGACCAGAGACTCTCCACCTAATAGAAAAGAAAATAGGTCCAAATCTTCATCACATTGGCCTAGGACCAGATTTCCTTAACATTACTCCAAAAGCACAAGAAATGAAAGCTGGAATCAATGATTGGGATAGAGTCAAACTAAAAACCTTTTTCTCAGCAAAGGAAACAATCAGCAATGTGAAGAGAAAGCCTTCAGAGTGGGAGAAAATCTTTGCTACACACACTTCATATAGAGTACTCATCTCCAGAATCTACAAAGTGCTCAAAAATATTTACATCAAGAATACTAATAACCCAATCAATAAATGGGCCAAGGAAATGACACTTTACAGAGGAATATCTACAAGCAATGAACAGATTTATGAAAAATGTTCAACATCCCTTGTTATAAGAGAAATGGAAATCAAAACCACCTTAAGATTTCATCTTACCCCAATTAGAATGTCTTTTATTAAGAATACAGGAAACAACAGGTGTTGGCGAGGGTGTGGGGAAAAGGGTACACTCATACATTGCTGGTGGGAGTACAAGTTGGTGTAGCCACTCTGGAAAGCAGTGTGGAGATTCTTTAGAAAACTTGGAATGGATCCACCATTTGACCCTGCTATCCCACTCATCGGCCTTTACCCAAAGAACTTAAAATCAGATTACTACAGTGATGCAGCCACATCAATGTTCATAGCTGCTCAATTCACAATAGCTAGATCGTGGAACCAACCTAGATGTCCTTCAATATATGAGTGGATGAAGAGAACGTGGTATATATATAAAATGGAATATTACTTAGCCATAAAGAAGAATAAAATGATGGCATTTGTAGGTAAATGAATGATGTTGGATACTATTATGCTGAGTGAGATTAGCCAATCCCCAAAATCCAAAAGCCAAATGGTCTCTCTGATAAGTGAACGATGATGCATAATGTGGGTTGGATAGAGATCTTAGAGGTAAGCGAGAGTTTGGGTTTAGGTTGGGGGGTAAGAATAATAACAATATGTATGACAGACATCATTGCCCTGTGTACATGTGTGAATGCAGAGATGGGATGATTCTACTTTGTGTACAACCAGATAATCAATTGCTGTACTCCATTTTTGTTCAATGAATCAAAAAATTAAATAAAAAGAAAAAAATGGACAAAGTTTGTTCCAATAAATACAGAGGAGACATTTGAATATTCTATAAATACAGTCCTAAATATAAGTATTTAAATGTTTAATTGGGATTCATAGAGCAAAAAGATGAATCCAGAATCCCACAGACAGAATGAATTGAATTGTCCAAAGTATCTTAGTTTTGTTATATGCTGTTAAGATGTTTTCATTATTTATGTTTCTTTTATTTGTTCTTATCCAACATGATATTAAATGATTTGGAAAAAGAGGAGTTCAATAGTCAATGTTATTGATATTTCATATTTGCAAGCTTTTACATTATATATGTACGAACTTAAAATAATAAATTTTCATTAAGCTATAAATTTCATATTAAAACAAAAGAGAAGGTGAGTTCCTGGCCTGGCTCTGCCCGCTTCTGTATAACCTTGAGGAGGACAAAGCAGAAACCTACATTGCCCCTTTCTTGGTCAAAGTTTCCTTATCTATACCAAGAAGGATAGTGGGAGTAATCCCTAAAATATAGTTTCAAAGTTTCTTGATTGGAAAACAAAGAATTTGGAGCAATTCATACAAAGATGGAAAAACTTTGGTCCCAGTGACATGTTTTCCCACATGTCATTCAGCAAATATTGAACACCCAGGCATCCTGGCTTTAAAGAACTGTACTGTAGGTATAAAGCACAAGACTGTAAAGCACCAGAATGGACATCTCAGATTGCAAAGACTCAGTGTGAAAAATACAAGGTAAAATATGTCCTTAATAATTGGATAGAGGTGGACATGTTATTATGCATGATGTAATGGGTTAAATAAAAAGCATTATCAAAAAAAGAATCCCTGATTTAGTATAGTGTAGCATCTTTATTCCAAGGTGAAGGAAATAGTACTAAACTTTTTCTCTATTTCCACCTTGCTATTTGACTTTTCAACTCCTCTTCCTTCCATTCTCCACAGTCCTACACTATCTATTAAGAAAATTTTATTTTCTTACTTATTAATAGTCTCTCCATTCCCAAAATGTACCAATTAATGTGAATGAAAGAAAAAATGATATGTAGATTTTGCCTTGCAGTTCTCCAATCATTCAACAAGGGAACCCAAACCAAACATTATTAGATATAAATAAATAATAACAACATAAATCCACTTAATGCTACTTCCAGTGTTTGCTTTGTAAATAAGAAACTGCTTTCTTTTTTTACCTTTTTTTAAATTTACTTATTGATTCATTGAACACAAATGGAGTACAGCTATTGTTTCACTGGTTATACACAAAGTAGACTCACACCATCTGTGCGTTCATGCATGTACACAGGGCAATGGTATCTGTCACAATTTCTGTTATTATTTTTACACCCCCATCCCGACCCCACCCCTCCCTTCCCTCCATCTTATCTATCCTTCCTCCTTTCTTGCCATCCTTCCCCCCCGCATTATACATCATCATTCATTTATCAGTGAGACCATTCGGCCTTTGGATTTTGGGGTTAGGTAGTTTTGAATTGTATTTCTCTTATAGCAAGGGATGTTGAACACTTTTTCATAAATCCGTTGAAGGCTTGTAGATATTCTTCTGTAATGTGTCTCTTCATTTCCTTGGCCCATTTATTGATTGGGTTATTGTGTTTTTCGTGTAAAGATTTTTGAGTACTTGGTAGATTCTGGAGATTAGTGCTCTGTCTGAAGTGTGTGTGGCAAAGATTTTCTCCCACTCTGAAGGTTCTCTCTTCACATTGCTGATTGTTTCCTTTGCTGAGAAAAAGCATTTTAGTTTGACTCTATCCCAATCATTGATTCCAGATTTTATTTCCTGCGCTTTGGAAGTCATGTTAAGGAAATCTGGTTCTAGGCCAATGTGATGAAGATTTGGACCTATTTTCTCTTCTATTAAGTGGAGAGTCTCTGGTCTAATTTCTAGGTCGTTAATACACTTTGAATTGAGTTTTGTACAGGGTGAGAGATATGGGTTTACTTTCATTTTGCTGGATATGGATTTCCAGTTTTCCCAGCACCATTTGTTGAAGAGACTGTCTTTTCTCCATTGCATGTTTTTGACACCTTTGTCAAGTATGAGATTCCTGTATTTATGTAGGTTTCTGTCTGTGTCCTCTCTTCTATACCATTGATCTACCTGTCTATTTTGGTACCAATACATGCTGTTTTTCCTCCTATTGCTCTGTAGTATAGTTGAAGATATGGTATTGTGAAACGCCCTGCTTCGCTCTCCTTGCTACCGATTGCTTTAGCAATTCTGGGTCTCTTATTCCTCCAAATGAATTTCATGATTGCTTGCTCTATTTCTATGAGGTCCGTAATTGGGATTTTAATTGGAATTGCATTGAATTTGTATAGCATTTTTGGAAATATGGCCATTTTGACAATATTAATTCTGCCTATACAAGAACATGGGAGATCTTTCCATCTTCTCAGATGCTCTTTAACTTCTTTCTTTAGTGTTCTGTAGTTCTCATTGTCGAGGTCTTTTACTTCTTTTGATAGATTGATTCCCAAGCATTTTATATTTTTTGAGGTTAATTTGAATGGGGTAGTTTTCCTAATTTCTCTCTAAGGGGATGCATCAATTATGAAAAAAAATGCATTAGATTTATGAGCATTAATTTTAAACCTGCTACTTTACTGAATTCATTTATGAGTTCCAGAAGTTTTCTTGTGGAAATCTTAGGGTCTTCTAAATAGGGAATCATGTCATCAGCAAATAGGAATAACTTGATCTCTTCTTTTCCTACTCGTATTCCTCAAATTTCTTTGGTCTGTCTAATTGCTATGGCTAGAGTTCCAAGACCAATGTTGAATAGTAGTGGCAAAAGAGGGCATCCCTGCCTTGTTCCAGTTCTCAGGGGGAATGCTTTCAATTTTTCTCCATTTAAATGATGTTAGCTGTGGGCTTAGCATAGACAGTCTTTAAAATGTTAAGGAATGTCCCCACTATCCCTATTTTTTCTAGTGTTTTGAGGATGAATGGGTGCTGTATTTTATTAAATGCTTTCTCTGCATCAATTGAAATAATCATGTGGATCTTAACTTTAAGTCTGTTGATGTGGTGAATTACAATTATTGATTTCCGGATGTTGAACCAACCTTGCATCCCTGGGATGAAACCCACTTGATCATGTTGCACTATCTATTTAATATGCTTTTGTATGTGATTCACTAAAATTCTGTTAAAAATTTTTTCATCTATGTTCATTAGAGATATGGGTCTGAAATTTTCTTTGCTTGATATGTCCTTCTCTGATTTTGTTATCACGGTGATATTAGCTTCATTGAATGAGTTTGGAAGGGTTCCCTCCTCCTCTATTTCATGAAATACTTTGAGGAGTATTGGAATGAGCTCTTCTTTGAAGGTCTTGTAGAACTCAGCTGTGAATCCATCTGGTCCTGGACTTTTTTTTCTTGGTAGGCTTTTGATGACTTCCTCTATTTCATTGCTTGAAATTGATCTATTTATGTTTCCTATGTCCTCAAGATTCAGTTTGGGTAGCTCACATACCTCTAGGAACCTGTTGATGTCTTCCAGGTTTTCTATGTTGTTGGAGTATAAATTTTCAAAGTAGCTTCTTATTATGTTGTGTATTTCAATTGTGTCTGTTGTAATATTTCCATTTCCATCACGAATTTTAGTAATTTGGAGTTTCTCTCTCCTTTTTTTCATTAGTGTGCCTAAGGGTTTATCAATTTTGTTTATTTTTTCAAAGAACCAACTTTTTGTTTCATCAGTTTCTTCCTCTTTTTCTAAAGCTTTGAGCTGTAATTGATTTGTTGACTTTTCATTCTTTTATTAAATGCACTCCCTGCAATGAACGTTCCTCTTAGCACTGCTTTCATAGTATCCCAGAGATTTTGAGATATTGTATCTTTGTTCTCATTGACCTCTAAGAATCTTTTAATTTCTCCCCTAATGTCTTCTGTTATCCATGTATCATTCAATAACATAGTATTTAATCTCCAGGTCTTGGAGTAATTTGTTTCTAACTTTATCATTGATATCTAATTTCATTCCATTATGATCTGATATTATACAAGGTAGTATCTCTATTTTTTGTATTTGCTAAGAGTAGCTTTGTGGCATAACATATGGTCTATTTTAGAGAAGGAACCATGAACTGCTGAGAGGAAAGTGTATTCGCTTTTTGTTGGATGGAATATTCTCTATATGTCTGTTAAGTCCAAATTAGCGAAGTGTCATTGAGTCCTATGGTTTCTTTGTTCAATTTTTACTTGGAGGATCTGTCCAATGGTGAGAGAGGAGTGTTAACATCTTCGAGTATTATTGTGTTTTGATCTATTTGATTCCTGAAATTGAGAAGGATCTGATTGACATACATGGATGCACCATTGTTTGGTGCATAAATATTTATGATTGTTATGCCTTGCTGATTTATGCTTCCTTTAAGCAGTATGAAATGTCTTCTTTATCCCTTCTGACTAACTTTAGTTTGAAGTCTGCTTTATCTGAAATGAGAATGGAAACCCCAGCTTTTTCACTCAGTCCATGTGCATGGTATGTTTTCTCCCAACCTTTCACCTTTAGTCTGTGGGCATGTTTTTCTATGAGAGGAGTCTCTTGAAGACAGCATATTCTTGGGTCTTTCTTTTTAATCCAGCCTGCCAATCTTTGTCTTTTGATTGATGAGTTTAGGCCATTTACATTCAGGGTTATTATTGAGATATGACTCATATTTCCTGTCATTTTAGCTTTTTTGTTTTTTTTTAGCTTAATTTTGTTACTCCTTTGATTGACTCTTTCTTTAGCGTAAATCCTACCCATGATGACTGAGATTGTTATTTTTCATTTCGTCCTCTTTGAATATTTTCTCGAGAATATTCTGGAGTGCAGGCTTTCTCTGTGAATTCTTAAGCTTTTCTTTATCATGAAAGGATTTTATTTTGTCATCAAATCTGAATGTAAGTTTTGCTGGGTATAAGATTCTTTTTTGGCATCCATTTTCTTTCAGATCTTGAAATATGTTGTTCCAGGCCCTTCTTGCTTTTATGGTCTGGGCTGAGAAATCTGCTTGTATCCGTATTGGTTTCCCCCTATAGGTAATCTAATGCTTTTCTCTCGCAGCCTTTAAAATACTATCTTTGTTTTGTATGTTAGGTATTCTCATTATAATATGCCTTGGTTTGGATCTGTTGAAATTCTGTGTGTTTGGTGTCCTGTAGGCCTCTTC
The DNA here is from genome assembly GCA_020662805.1 of Glaucomys volans. Lineage (NCBI taxonomy): Eukaryota > Metazoa > Chordata > Mammalia > Rodentia > Sciuridae > Glaucomys > Glaucomys volans. The sequence continues at coordinate 144,232 of JAJEJO010003312.1, read as the reverse complement.
TAATTGATTTTCCATCTCATTCATTATACTTGGGAAATTTTCTGATATTATTTCATTGAACAGATTATTCATACCCTTGGTTTGTATTTCTGTGCCTTCCTCAATCCCAGTAACTCTTAAATTTTGTCTTTTCATGATGTCCCATATTTCTTGGAGTTTTCATTCATGATTCCTAACCATCTTCTCTGTTTGTTCAACTTTGTTTTCAAGATTAAATATTTTGTCTTCATTGTCTGAGGTTCTGTCTTCCAAGTGATCTATTCTGTTAATTATGCTTTCTATTGAGTTTTTAACTTGGTTGATTGTTTCCTTCATTTTCTTGTTTCCTTCAAGGATTTCTGTTTGTTTTTTTCTCAGAACTTCTCTCTCTTTATTGAAATGATTTTTTGCTTCCTACATGTGCTCTATAAGCTGATTATTCATAGCCTGAATATGCTCTCCTGTCACATCATTCTCTTCTTGGATTTTTTAAATTATGAACTTTCTGAACTCCCTTTCTGTCATTCCTTCTACCATGCTGTCTTTGGGTTCTCTTGATGTATCATCTAGGTTTGTTTGGGACACTTTCTTCCCATGTTTTCTCATGCTGCTCATGTATCTTCCCCTCTAGTAGTGCAAATCAGAGGGATTGCAATTTCCCTGTAAAGACTTAGGGTGTCCCTGCAGATTTCCAGTAACTCTCCAGATGTTTGAGAGGTGTTTGATCAAGTGGTGACCCAAGATAGCTGCTGTCTCACTACCTCCAGGTTGGGAATGATCAATGCTTCTGGGCAGAGGCAACCAGGAGATGCAGCACCGTGGCCCTGCTGGAAGGCCTGAGCTCAGCTCCGAGGGCTCAGGCAGCTGAAGATGATCTCTCTCTACCAGGGAGGCTGCAGAATGGTGCCAAGAGGCCCAAACTCCCCGCTGGAGCTGACATCAAGCTCCGCTCCAGGCCTGACCTCCTCAGGAGCAGCAGTGCCGTGTCCCTGTGGGAAGGCCCGAGTTCAGCTCCAAGGGCTCAGACAGCTGAAGATGGTCTCTCTTCATCAGGGAATCTGCAGTATGGCACCAACGGGCCCAAACTCCCTGCTGGTTCCAGCAACCAGCTCCACTCCCGGCCAGATCTCACCCAGAGCCGTCGTGCCGTGTCCCTGCGGGAAGGCCTGACCTTAGCTCTGAGGGATTAGGAGCAGGCTCTTGCCAGAGCCTGGCCAGTGACTCTGAAGCTGCTTCCAGGGACCTGCACTCACATGCTGGCTGGTGCAGGCCCAGGTTGGTGACTCCGAAGCAGCTGCGGGATCCGGCGCTCCCGGGTGGTAGCTCCCTGTGGCAGGGCCAAGCCCAGCCTGGCAGAGTTGGTTCTGGAGCGGCAACTGGGGACCCCTTATATGTGATTTGAATATAAAATCTCGTTGAGAGCCATATTCCTGATGTTTGAATCCCGAGCAAGTAGGAATGCAGCCTTCCTCTAACCCGCCATCTTGAATCTCCCAGAAAGTGCTTTCAATTGCATGAAGTGCCTCAGTCCCCATGATGGGGACCACAGTAAAACATCATAGGAATGGTGGAGAATATCATGTTAAGTGAAATGAGCAAATCCCAAGAAACCAAAGGCCAATTGATTTCTCTGATAATTGGTTGATGACACACAATGGGGTTGGGAGAAGTTAAGGGAAGAATGGAGAAAGGATGGATTGTATAGAGGTTAATAAGTTTGGGGAGGGGGCGGGGAAGGAAAGATATAATAGAATGAGACCAACATCATTACCTTATGTATTTGTATGAATATGCAAATTGTATGATTCTACTTTGCATGCAACCAGAAAAATGATATTGGTATTTCATTTGTGTATAATGAGCCAAAATAAAAAAAAGAAAGAATGAGTAACGAGAACACAAACCTGAAAGCATAGTGCTTGACACATGAGACTTCCCTAACACATTTACACATTGTGATGGGGAGTGAAGGGATGGGAAATAAGAAAGATGAAAGAAAGATGTGAAATCCTTGGTTCATAACTGCCAATGCCAGGGAAGAATTGATGAACTGAAAATCTCACTGAGAAACTTGCATATAGAGAGAGGCAGGAAGAGTGAACAAAGGAACACCAGTGGAATTCTTGTATATGTCTCATATTCATGTAATAACATGTCTATCATTTAAAACAAATATGTCAGACCCTGACAGTGGAACAGAAATTAAGATAAAAATAAAAGGAAAAGAGTGATTTGCATACCAAGGCATCTACATTGGGATAACAAAAAGTGAGCAGAGTGGTGGAATAAGAGGAGGGAGGAGAGGAAGGAAAGGGTAGGTAGTGGGGAATGAGTGAGCAAATTATATCCCATGTGTGTGTGGTGATGTCCAAATGAACCCAATTTCATGGATGACTATAGTGCACTAATAAACACCTTTCAAAATGTAGTCTTGGAATCTGCTTTATTCTCCCCATGCTCTCTTTCAAAATATTCACAAATGGGAGGACAGTCAGTTATAGATCAACTCTACACAATGTATTATGAATCAGAAAGGAAAAGTAAGAATATGGCCATATTAACTTTGCCCCTTGCCAATTGAATTAAAAATGGGAGAGAATTCTAACAAAATCCTTCCAAATTGATAAAAAGCACATTGCTGTTGAGTATGGATTACACCCCTGGACTCTGACCTCAGTGCTGTCCTGGTGGAAAGAGAGCTGCTGGGTGTCAGTGCATAAGAGGAGGCAACCAGGAACCTGGAGGCAACCAGCAGACACATCCCAGGTGATGTGGTTCTGCTTCTGCTCCTCATGTCCTCACCTCACAGCTGGCCAACATGGGCTGAGAGACAAAACTTCTGTCAGTTCTGACAAAACACCACCTAGAAGATTTCAGATTACCTGGGTGCCAACACTGAGGAATGATCTTGCCTGCATATGAAGGAGATAAACAGAAGCTCTGTTCTGAGAGAACATGGAGAGATAGGGTAGCACCTGCCTGCTGTTCAGAAATCATGGTCCTGAGCTGCCTACTCCCCTGGGTCAGGTATGGAGTGGGTGGTCACAGGCAGAATGCTTATCATTTCTGTAACCCTTGGGGCTTCAATATCCAAAGCTCCTTATTAGTCTAACCCTGCAGGCTCCTGTGGTAACAGGAGAGGACAAATCCTTTAGGAGAAAATCTGAGCAATGAAGAACTTTGCTTTAAATAGTTTATTGAATAAAATAGGGTAATTTGCATCCACAAAATCTTAACCACTTATCATTTCTTTGTGGTGAGAAAATCCCAAACCCTCTCTTCTATATATGGGGTTGAGAGGATGGGGAGAGTTTGCTCAGTGGGTACAATATTGCAGGTGAATAAAGGAAAAATCTACATCTACTGCTCAGGATTGCGATCAGCAATAACAATGATGGATCATGTATCTCAAAATATGTCCTTATTTTTATTGTTTATGTTTGAGTTTGTAAATTCTGTATATATATTCCAAATATATGATTTACAAATATTTTCTGCAAGTCCAAGTAATCTTTCTTTTTATATTCTTTTAAATGTTATTATAAATAATATAATCAGTTTTTTTCTATTTTTTTCTTCTATGAATCATACTTTTTATGTCATAACTATGAAATTAACCTAATCTATGATTGAAAAGATTTTCTCCTATGATTTCTTCTAGACTCATCATTTTAGGTTTTGCATTTAATTCCATGTAAGGTCATTTTTGTACATTTCAATATGTTTAAAATAAAACTTTTTTTAAAAATGTGCATTATGTTAATACCAATGAGGAGATTTGATGTGACATATTCATATGTGCATATGACATAATTTGATCAATCACATTCAGATTTCTTTTTTCTGTATGTGGGGAGTGGATGTTCAATAGTTTGAATAGAATTTGTTGGACAGACTTCCCTTCTCCTCTGAATTGCCTTTGTGCATCTTGTAAAAATTAGTCCTCCCTTCATGTGTAACACTATTGATCTATCGGTATCTACACCAATAGCTCCCTGCTTTAATGACTGTACTTTTGCAATCCAGGTATCACAAAGTTTCTGATTTTGCTCTTCATTTTTAAAAGTTTCCTGGCTCTTTTAGGCATTGTGCATTTCCTTTACTACTTGTTACTTCCTACCAAAGAGCCTACTGACATTTTGGTAGGCGTTGTAATGAATCTGTTTCCTAATTTGAGAAAATTGTCATCTCTGACTCTGCCCATTCATGCAAATTCAATATGTGTCCATACTTTCAGACTTTTTAATTTTCCCCCAGTGATGTTTTACAGTACCTCTGATCAAGTCTGTCATGTATTTTTCAATTATATCACTATTTCATAGTTATGACTTGAAAAATTTTAATCCAGTGTCTATTCCTGATTAAAACAAAGGAGGAAACTTCCTCAATTTGATAAAGATTGCTATGAATATCCTTCAGCTACCATCATGCTTAAAGTGAATGACTGATGATTCCCTAAGGTAAAGAACAAAATAAGGATGTTAAGTCTCCTCACTTCTGCTCATTATTTTACCGGAGATTCTGATTGTTAAAATAAGTCATGGAAAAGAAACAGAAGTATTCAGATTGGAAATGTAAAAGTACTATGGTCTTTGTTCACAAAGTGTTTAAGCATGTGAAAACCCTAAAGGGAGGTGGAGGAGTTTATAGAAGGTATGTTCTTAGCCAGGCTTCAGGATAAAGATCTCCCTGCAGGGCACAAAGGTATTTCCAACATCAAGGGAAAAGGCAGCTTATTATGTTTAGAATTTCAATATTAGCCTTTCTTATTTTCACAGAAGTATTAATACTCTTTCTTTTTCATGTTTGAGACCATGAGTTGATTATCAGTATTGCCACAGTAGATTGCAAATCATAACAGAAGCAGTTGATCTGTGATACAATGCACTTTTGAGGATAAATTGGGGGAAAATTGGGGCTTGTAGGTTATAACAAAAAGCTGTTTTAGCTGATTCTTAGGTTACCAAAATTAAAAGAGGATACAGTGGTACAGAGAAAGGTACACTAACCCTCCTGTTCAAAAGTGAGAAAACCAATCAATGAACAGTGTATTTATGGAAGAAGTGGGATTTCCACCAATGAATGCATTATTTCATGAAAAGAACGGGGACATAAAATGCATTTGGCCACTAATCACACACCAAAGATAAAAATAAACTTCAGGTGAATTCCTGCCTCAAATATACAAGACAAAGTTTTAAACCCTCTGCATCAAGGTGAATATAGGTTACTTAGCAAAGTCTAGACCTACTGAGATCAAAGCACTCTCGAAAATATCAATGAATTTGACTCTGCCAAACTTAAGCACTGTGCTCATCTATGTATAAACAGAAAAATGTGGTTGCACTCTATGTATGATCTTTCAGAATGTATAAATGCATTCCACTGTCATATACAACTAATTAGAAAAATAAAATAAATAAAAATAAGTAATTACAAATGAAGTATAAAATAAGGCATACTCCTAATGAAAAAGCCTTCAATGCTTATAAATGACAAACTGTTCCAATTAAATGAAGATCTCTTTTTATTAGTACATTATATTACACATGATCACAGGATTGACTCCAACATTTTCATTAATTCACCAACAAAATATGCTCATTTTAGTCCCCAGTAGTAACCTCTTTCCCCTCCTTCCTCCCCGTTATCTTCCTCTACTCTATTGGTCTTTCTTCTACTGATATATTCTTTTAATTGGTGCATTTCAGTTGCACGTGAAAGTGGAATTCATTTTGATATATGCTTACACGCACACTGTGGAGTTTGATGGTTTTCATTCCACTCTTCCTCCCTCCCCATCCTTCTCCTCCACGTTCTACCTCTGCTTCACTCTTCTACCTTTATGTTCATAAGCTTCCCCTACACCCATTTTTTAAATTAGTGCATTATGTGTGTCCATAACAGCTGGGTTCCCACACACCCATTTGTAAATGTCTTCCTTCTCTCTAGCTCCCACCTATGAGAGAGAACACTGGACCCTTAACTTTCTGAACTCTCACAAACTGTGAGAAGTCAGTTCTACACAAATGCCATAACAGATATCCCACCAGAGGGGTAATAAAGGATTTGTTATATGTGAGAAAACATAATAAGAGAAATGTGAATTTAACTAACTATTTTATACCCACTAAAGTGTCATACTAAATGAAAGAATGCTCATTATCTGGACCCCAGGAACATCCTAACAGAGCATCAGCAGGTGTAACCACTTAGGAAGAGCTTTGGACCCCCCAAAGGAGAAGTGGAGCTCTCTCACATCCAGGAACTCCACTCCAAGTTGAAAACTCTGTCCATTTCCAGCAGGAGATTTTTCAAAAACCTTTATTCAAAGCAGCAGAAAGCTTGCTGTTGAACACCAAGTCACCATCAGAAAGTGTCCTACTTTGTGATATCATTACACAGCATAAAACCAGATGGCACTGAAGTGATTGGAAAGTGCTGCACTGAGCAAGAGGTTGGAATCTCAAGAGCACACTGATGAAAACACCAACCCACAGACAGAATTCATACATTAAACAATTTAACAGCTCACCAGGGGGTGATTTATTAAACAAGTATACCTAAGAAGTTTTCTATGTATGCACACTGGAATTATAAAATAATCTTTTAAAAGTGTCAGTGCTGCAAAATCACCATGATCAACAATGGCAATTTCACAGGACTTAGTTCAATTGGACAATAAGAAAAATGGGAACATATTGTAGAAAAGGAATTTAAGAGAATCATAGCCACAGAGAGGAGAGCAGAAGGTGTGAGTGTGAGACCCCTCAGGCTTGTTCTTTACTTTTTTTAATGTGGTGTTGTGTGTTCTCATCATACGTACACAGGCTCACAGACACATTCTAGATGCCTGCTTTAAATGTGATGACAATATCAAAATAGTTTTCTCCTAGTAATAATTTTCCTCAGGGCCTCCTTCATGTCCCTGTTCCTCAGACTGTAGTTAAAGGGGTTCAGCATCTGAGGGAACACAGAGTACATTGCTGAGGCCACTGCAGTCTTCCTGGGAGAGTCAGTCACTGCAGAGCTAATGCACACCCAAATCCTGTTCCATAGAACAGGAAGAAAACCAAGAGATGAGTCCCACAGGTGGAAAATACTTTATATCTATTACCAGCAGATGGCAATCTCAAAAGAGAGCAGATAATTTGAGGATATGAGAAAATGATTGCAGAAACAGAGCTAGCACCCAATATGGTAAACAGAAATTGAACCAAAATATTATTGATGAAGGTGTCAGAATAGGCCAGCTTGATGACCTGAGCAAGAAGTGGGGGATCTCCAGGTCAGTGCAGAAGGACAACTTCAGCCCCATCAGAGTGCAGAGGAGAGCATTCACAGTGAAGATGAGCAGGGAGAGTAGAAACAGCAGGATACACAAGCAGGGGTTCATTACATTCATTATGCACCTCAAGGGGTGACAAAAAGCCACAAAGCAGTCATAGGCCACCACTGTTAGGAGACAATGTTCTATACCACTGAAAATCAAGACAGAGCAGACCTGGAAGAGGCAGCCTATGTAGGTGACCCTCTGATCCTGCGCTTGGATGTTCACCAATACTTGGCAAAGGTACTTGTGCTTCTGCAGATGTCAGCCAAAGACAGGATGGAGAGGAAGAGGTACATGGGGGTGTGGAGGTGGGAGTCAAAGCTTACAGCAAGGAGGATGAGCAGGTTCCCCTGGATGGTGAATGGTACATGGACAGGAAGAGGCTGAAAATGAGGGGCTGCAGTGCTGGGTCATCTGTACATACCAGAAGGAGGAATTCTGAAACAGCTGCTTGGATTCCAGCTTCCCTTCTACCGATGAATCTAATGTAAAGATGGGTGCCATCACAATAAAATCCATGGTTCTGGGGCCACAGCACTAGCAGCATCACCTGGTAACTGGTAGAAAAGCTGATGGTGGGAACCCACTCCATTCCTACTGATAATGGGCTCCAAGGACAAGGATTGACAATCCATGATTTAGATTATGAAAAAGTCCACAAATCCACAAACTCTCCCTCAAATTCTGAAGTGTGATAATTGCTTCTCTGGAAAAACTCTCTTCTGTAGCGCAAATGCGAGTGAGATTTGGAATCCTTCCCTGTGCTTACCTATGGTTTCCATGTCTTTTCTCCCTTTCTTCCTTCCAGGAACACACCAACTCAG
>JAJEJO010003312.1:95527-135696 GCA_020662805.1 Glaucomys volans | reverse complement strand
CAGAAGATCTGCCCTTATGAAGGCAGAAGGACGGGGTGAGTCACTGAACTCCTGTTAGCAACATCCTCTCTGAGGGACCCCTTTGTGTTGCTTGCTGACTGGTAAGGACTCTTGAATGGTCAGAGTCTTTGAAGTTGCTCTGTCCCAGGAGGCTCAATACACAAAGCTCCACATTAACAGACTGGTATTGTTTTTGTGTCCAAGGGCAATGTGAACCCCTGAAGACCAATAATACAGAAAGGAGGAATTCAGGACAGCAGTGTCCCTTACCCCCACTGACCCACCTACTTTTCCTCTGCTTGTCCCTTTTCCTGCTCACTCACATTCCACATGGACCACATACATACAACTCCCTGTTCTAACTGCAATCCAGTCTTCCTTTTTAGGTATAAGCAAAGGCATCTCTTGCCTGATTCTAGTACTGGGTGTAGAAACATTGCTTTGATGTGTATCTGTGTGTGTGTGTGTGTGTGTGTGTGTACAAAATGTATTTATAAATATACCTGATATGCTGTGAAAATGCCAGCAATGCTAGCACCCCAGGAGTTTCTTCCTGAGTTCCTGGATATTGCCTGGACCTCAGTCTTTGCTTTTCATATTCAATTCAGCTGATTCAAGTCAACAAGCTGCAATCAGTTCTGTGTTCAATAGCCACCCATGTATTGGGTGGCTATTGGGCTATTCAACAGCCACCCTCTGTCCACTTACAGAGGACACTTACCCTCTGTCCACTTCCTCCCTTGAGCAGTGCAGGTGAACTGAAGCATCAAGCACTGCCTAGGCCAATGACTGTGGAACTGTTAAAAATGTCAGGAAATTCTCCAAGGAAGACAACAGCCAAGCTCATGGTTGACTTGGTGGAGGGATTTCTGACAGTCTTCATACACTGGAACCCCAGCAGTCAGTAACCTGAATTCAAGAGGACAACTAGTGAGAGGTGAGGCCAACTGTGAAACAGAAAGATGAATGATCAGGCCAGGGCCTCCCTGGAGGGAGGGGAGAAGAACTGGAGGTAGTGAGAATAGGGACGTCCTCAGGAGTTCCACTCTCAGGAAGGGGACAAAGGACGGCAACCACAGCAGAACATGAACTCCAGAGTGGGGTTTTTGAAAGAAAACTCCCCATACATTTGGAATCAGGGTGTCAGATTTTGAGTTGACCTTACACCACAAGGGAAAGTGACCTCTGAGTATCAGTGCCAGATTAGGAGGCTGGCATGTCAGCAAGGTTCCATCAGGTGCCTGAAAGCTTCCACCTGACAGCAGCCCAAAGTCATCCTGGTCATCAAGACCTCATGTCCTTGTCCCCAGAGATGGTACACAGCAAACAGCAGCATTCAGAGAGACTCCACTCTAAGGACCTGAGAACATGCTTCCAGAGGCCTGGATATTATGATTATCTTATGAATTTATTTCATTTTATTATTTACTGGTTCATTACACTTCTATATTATAGTGGCCTTGATTCTATATCCATACATGCAAATAAAATAATTCAGTCAATTTCATTACCCAGTACATCCCCTCTTCCTCTCCTCCTCCCATCTCAGTGACCTTGACCTGCTCTACTGGTCTCCCTTCTATTTTCATGAGATACTTTCACAAAGCATATGAGCCTCGATTTTCTGATTCTGTTTATTTCATTGTGCATAACACTCTCAAGCTCTGCCATTTTTTTGCAGATAACATAATTTTGTTCTTCTTCATAACTAAATAAAACTCAATAGTGTTTATATGCCATATTTTCTTTATCTGTTTATCTGTTGGTTCCATCGTTGGTTCCATCACTTGGATACTCTGACATGTGCTGCTCTACACATGGGTATGCATGTATCACTACAACCTGCCTGCCTGGATACTTTTGGATGAATACTGAAGTTTGAAATAACGAGTCATGTGGTGATACTATTCTCACTCTTTTGAGGAAACTTTATATTAAGTAAGTATTTATTTCCATAGTAGTTGTACTATTTTACAATCCCACCCATAATGTATAAATGTATCATTTTCCCTCACATCTCACCAACACTTATTATTAATTAAATTCTTGATGATTGACATTAAAGGTGAAGTGAAGTGAAATCTCTGTGTAGTTTTGATTTGCATTTCCCTGATTTCTAAGAATGTTAATCATGTTTTTCACTAAACAGCAAATGAAATAAACAGATAATTCTCAAAAGAAGAAATACAAGTGACATATTTTGATGAGGTGTTCTTATCAATTGCAACTTAAAGACTTTATTACTTCATTTACATATATGACTGCATGACTGATGTGATCCTACAATATGTACAATCAGAAAAATGAGAAATACGTACAATCAGAAAAACTCATTTATGTGAGTTATCAAAATTCACAAATGCATTCCACTGTCATGTACAACTAATTATAAAAAATAAATTTTTTTAAAAAAGATTAAAACCCTCTCCTTAAGGTGATATGCTGCACGTTTTTCCCAGAGAAATTAGAGAAAAATGAACTATGCAAAGATTTAAAACACTGAAGAAAGCAGCAGCAATTTTTAGTGTGTTGTAGGCTTTATCTTAGGATAAGAAAGACATGGTGTCCTAAAACAAGTGTTCATACTGCTTGTGCACCCGCTGGAGGAGGAGGAGGAGGAGGACCACTGGAAAGAAAAAAAGACACTAAGAAAGCACAGCTGTTGGGGGGTGGGGGTTAGACATTTAGACAGCACACACAACCCAGCAGGGACCCTGCACTGTAAAAGGTCATGAGGACCACTGCCTGAGGAAGTGTCTTGAACTTGACAAATCCTTTATCTTTCTCAACGTGGTGTTGGTGATCCCTCCCCTGGAAATACCCTGAGTGTGCCACCTTGCCCTCCCCCTTTCGCTGCTCTCACCTGACTCAAGTGCCAATCACATGTGGGCACAGCTATCCTTGGTAGTGGATGAGACACATTTTTTCTAGGTCCTTGTTTACCTCTTGGAAGCATATTTTTAAGGAAAAGGTCAATGTGTAAATCCCATGTCAGCTTGCTCTGAAACATGATCTCCATTAATACAGTTACAAAACAGACCATTTCAGACAAGCTTTCCCAGAATCTTGCTAGAGATATAGAAGGTCCAGCTCCACATTTTACTCAGAATAGAAGAGTGACCCTTAATTAATTCTTCCTAGAGAATAGTGGCAACCATCAGATAGCTCTCAATCAATTTTAAGGGTAACCCTGTCACAAAAAGTATTTTAAGGAAGAATTAAAACATGCATGACTAAAAATATATTTCATTTTAGTGATTTCTATCTCCTTTATAAACCAGGGCTATTGCACACACTGTATCCCTCTCAAAAAACCATGAACAGGGCAGGAGTTGTAGCTCAGAGGTAGAGTGCTTGCCTAACATATGTCAGGCACTGGGTTCAGTTCTCAGCACCAAATATATGTACATAAATGAATAAAAAAATCTATCAACATCATAAAATATTTTTAAAAAACCATGAACACTAAGGGATAATTCTACTAATGGCTCAGCAAAAGATGATCCATTTTTATTATTGTATGCAACTATTTCTTGAATAGTATTTAAAAGTATTTAATATAATTATGCTTCACTATCTTTGCAGAATTTCACTACTAACCTTTCCCAATTTCATGGTCTTAGATTTAATAGTATATTTCCTCATCACTACCACTAATGTAAATTATGTGTTTGTTATCAATGCTGCTGCAGGAAATTGCAAATTAGCAGAAAATCTGTTAACCTATTCATATGGGGTACCTTGAGTTTGCAGTTTTTAAAAAGGTGCTGGGGATTATTACCACAACCAATTTAATTGTAGGGGGAGGGTTGCTAAAATAATTAACATATAAGACATAGTGCAGAGAGAAATTCAATAATCTTATTGGTTCAATAAGGTCCAGGAAAGCATCAGCGATTTATTGAACAGCTTACGAATTACTGAACTGGAGGTGAACAGGAATGCAAAAAAAAAATAAAAATAAACTTCAAGAGGTTTCATACATTTAAACAAAAAGGCAAAAAATCTGAATTCTTTGATGTCAAAAATCACTGAGCCTAAAACTTTTAGGAAGAAAGCTGACATAACAAAGCACACTAAGACTGTGCTCTGTGTTCTCCACTATAGACTGCAAACCTGATGCAAAATGAACCAAAAACAAAAGTTAAAAAAAAATTGGTAACCCAGATAATTAAAATAGGGTTGGCTTTTCAGCTGAATAGAACATCTTTTATGTCTGAACAAAAAGATTTTCAGTGGAAATGTCTTTATTTTCATTGCATATGAATCATATACAGTCATGGGTTTCATTGTGACATAACCACATACACAGACAACCTACTTGGCTCATTTCTATCCCCCAAAACACCCAATTATCCTCCACTCTCACCACCCACAGATACCCATGCACAAGGCCCTGGGTTCCAAACTCAGGGGTGGATAAAGAAAAACTGACTGCATTAATCTGATTTCTGTCACTACATCTGCCATCTTGGTAGAATGAAATTATATTTAAAGCCTGATCACATAATCTGGAAAAAGATAAATCTCTCCAAAAAATTTTTTTGACATGAATAACGTTCACCCTTTTATGTAGGTCCATGTTAACTAGTGAGGGTCTTTAGCATGTGGAAGCCTCAATTTGCAAGCCACCATGTAATTTAGGACACAGATGTCTTCTGCATGACTCTGTAGAGAGGGTTGTTACCCATGGACAAAGGGAAGGACACTCAGTTTTATGTCTCCGGATGCAAGTCCAGACAAAACACCTGCATCTGCCACAAACACCTGGGACTCTGAGGAGCACAGGTCCTGGGAAGAGGCCATGCCATGCAGGACACAGTGAAGGCCAAATGCCAGGAACTACACATTTCGTTATGAAATCATCGGAATAAGCAACAATTATTTTTATTGTCTCAGTGCACTAGAGTTAGGTTTTCCTTTTCTTGGAGAAATGATGACATCTTCACAGATAAAGTTCCAGTATTACAAAATAATCAGAAGCCTCTAAAGTAATCTAAGTATATAAATTTTATAAATAATAAAACTGTGCAGACTGGTTTAGAAATCTCCAGTAGTTTCTGCTTCTTGAAACACAAGCAACAAAAATTGTTTGGAAAATTGAAATTATGTGTCAAATACCGCAAGCTAGATAAAATAGCATTCAGATTTCAAGCCAATTTAAAAATGCATATGGTGAGGATTTTGTTCTATTATTTTAGAAAATGTGGTGTTTGGAGTCAGGTATTTGTGCACTGGGAGTCCTGTCACCGTGACTCACTCTGGAAGCCCAAATCCAAATCAGTGACACTTCTTAGAAGAGAAACTATATCTTTCCAATGAGCTTCCTCAAGGCCTCCTTCATGTCCCTATTCCTCAGACTATAGATAAAGGTGTTCAGCATCTGAGGGACCACAGTGTACATCACTGAGGCCACTGCAGTCTTTCTGGAAGAGTCAGAAACTGCAGAGCTAATGTACACACCAAAAGATGTCCCATAGAACAAAGAGACAATAGACAGGTGAGACCCACAGGTGGAAAAGGCTTTCTGCTTTCCTTCTGATGAGGGCATTCTCAAGACAGAGGATACAATGTGAATATAAGAGAAAATGATCCCAGAGATGGAAGCACCAGCAAATAGACATGCTGCGACAAGTATTACAATGTCATCAGTGAGGGCCTCAGAGCAGGACAGCTTGATAACCTGAGCAAGTTCACAGAAGAAATGGGGGATCTGCAGGTCTGTGCAGAAGGACAGCCGCAGCAGCATCAGAGTGTGGAGGAGGGAATCTATGGTGCTGATGAGCTGGGAAACCAAAACCAGTCAGACAAAGAGTGAAGGCTTCATGATGATTGTGTCCATTAGTGGGTGACAAATGGCCACATAGCCATCATAAGCCATCACTGCAAGAAGAAAATTTTCCATGTATGCAAAATCTAGGACAAAGCCAATCTGAGTGAGGCAGCTGGTGTAGGTGATAGTCTGTTTTTGTCTTAAGATGTTCACCAGCATCTTAGGGATTATGCTTGTACTTAAACAGACTGCAGAAGAAGAAGTACATGGGGGTGTGGAGGTGGGGGTCAGAGCTGACAGCCAGGATGACGAGCAGGTTTCCCAGGATGGTGACCAGATATACAGTCAGGAACAGGCTGAAGAAGATGAGCTGCAGTGCTGGGTCATCTGTCAGTCCCAGGAGAACAAATTCCAAAAGGAGTGTTTGGTTCATGGGTTCTATGTTGCTGGTGACTCTTAAACAAAATATGGGATGAACATAAAATAAAGTGAATGGTTTCTGGATAAACAGCATCACCATCACACTGGAACTTGGGAGAAGTGAAAATCATTTCATCACTGTGGACTTGCTGATGAGAATCTCCAGGGATGAGTACCAGCAATCTATCTTTTAATAAACAAGCTAGATGAATTTTATACATCTAAAGATTAATATTTGCTTTAATAAAAAAGATCCCATTTCTCAATGTGTGCTGTGAACCTGAGAGGATATGAAAATTCACTATATGCTCCTCGTCCCTCCTGCCTCCACTCACTACCACTCCATTGGCCACTGAAACATCCACGTTACCAAGTGCTGAGCCTGTAACTAGGAATAAAGAATTGATTTTCCTTCAGAATTTCTCACTGTCTTGAAACAAAGAAAAAGGTGGGAATGTAATTATCAAATGTGTCATATGGAGCTGTGGTCTCCAACTGGGGCATGACTCAGATCATCAGATGCCATACCTACCACTATTTCCCTCAGTGCTTGACACGGTTCCCCTGGGAATAATGAAGATTATCGCACAGCCTAATTCTTCTGGGAATTGTGGACATGGCATGCTCTTTTTTGTTTTTGTGTTATTTCTTATTTTTATTGGTGTAATATTCAGATGTTTGCATTTAAAGATTTCAGTAAAAAATTAGACATTAAGTGATTTGGAACATAAAAATAACACAATAACACCGCTCAAGTCTTAATTGATTTCATATGTAATATCACCTTAACAGAATGATCAACACGAGTTGGGACAGATCAAAAAGAGTTATTGTTTGTCCTTAGAATTATAACTACCACTCTCAGTTAGCCTAACACAGCGAACTGCCTGGCTGTTTAGTCCAAACCAGGATGTGCGCCCCTCTTAGTGAAACTGTTTTCAAAGTTCAAGGATCACACCTGGATTGCATATAAGATTGATGGGAAGCTATAACTTTCCCATCAATAGATTATAGAGAATAATCTTTAAAGCCCTTAGATATAGTTCTCTCTTTCCTTTAGATAGAAGTTATAAAAGAAAATAAAAAGTGCTTTTCTTAGAGGTCATTTAACTAATTAACAAAAAGATGTTCCACTTTATATACAATAGATGGATCAAAGGGCACTGTGCTGTCTTTGTGAGAGATACCAGCTGTGCTTAACTGATATGGCTGTTTGTCATTCTTGACTCAACTTTAAGCCATGATGTGCTAAACCTATATAATTTATGAGAATGGCTTCTGCTCTTATCATTCCTAGTAAAACGAAAACCAGAACCAATTAAAGTTTTGTGATGTTTTTCTTAGAGGAACAGGAAAAGTTATCTTATTTTGATTATACTTATGCTCATTAGATTCCCTCAGAGTTTGCAACATTTTCCCTTCCCTGTAACCTCAAGAAATTTTACTCATGGTAAGCAAAAGTAGTTTAATTGTGTGTGAAACAGTAAAGTAGGAACTTCCATGTGACACTTACTGAGAACTAAGCCATGGAACAGTAAATTTGCAACTTAGCCTCAGATCTTAGAGTCTATATCACTTTATTCTCATCTCTGACGCCTTCCTCCTCACCAAGCTGTGCCATGACCTCTGCTAGAGCTGGACATCTGCAATCAGAAAAGATCATGAAATAACACAAATGGTTGTTCACAGTCCTGTCAGCACCTGGGCCCAGGATGACCCAGGAAACACATGCACAGTCAGTGTTTGCCTAAGACAGATGGGATCAGTCAGTGTTTCTGACTCCTGAGTTGGTTGTTGTGACCAAGTCAGCAGTCAGACCATTCTCTGGGAATGCCTTGGGATAGTACAGAACTCACACTGCTAATCTGCTGTGCTCTCTTCAGTTCCCCTCAGTGCTTGACAAGGGTTCCACTGAGTAATAAAGATGTTTGCAAGGACTCATCTTCCTGGAAATTGGGGCCACTTTTTCCTGTTGTCTTGTTTAATTTGCCTATGCTTGGGAATAATATTATATTGGATTTCTGGGAATTCTAGAGTCTTAGGGGATTTAGAACACAAGAATCAAGCAGCTAATCATACTGGAAATAAACAAGAAAGGCCCTTGTTCTGGTGTAATAAAAGTATAAACTTATGCTAAATGTACCACAGATGGTGACTACTCCCAGATAACTTAGGCAGAAAAACACGTTGTTCCCACCTTAACTCCAGACAAACAAGTCACAAACAAAGTTGGTAATGCTAGAGAAATACTCCCAGCATTTCAGACACCATTTGGCAATGCTTATTTGGTTATTGGAAAACTATGGTATCCTCCTAGGAAACCAGCTTCTGGTTCCTTAGATTTAGACCACCCTTTTTTTTCCCACTGGCAGAATACCTTGGTTGGCATCAAGTATATTATAATGGAAAATGTACATGGAAAGCTCATCTCCCCTTTTTAGAATATTTAAAATATGTGAGACCCTGGTGTTTGCTTAGTTGCTCTGAACAGCTTTCTTGGGCAAGACAAGTTAGTGCTTACTGGGCAAAGGTAGGAGGTGCAATCTAGCAAGAGCTACTGTTTACCCCTAGGTAAATGGTTACTACTCCTAATTGGCCTAAAGCAGCTCAGTTAATCAATGATCCAGAGAAAGCTCAGAAAGAAACTCCCTATTCCATTAATCTAGCTATTAACCACATAGTGTAAGCTTATATGTTGTTCATAAAAATGGTTCTGCACATAATGTTTCCAGTAATATAGAAAGTAGAATTAGTTAAAAATTATATAGAAGAATACTTAAAAATATGAAGAGCTGATAATATTTGATCTGCTAAAACGCTTTGCCTTTTGTCTTTTAGTTTGTATCAGATTCCTTTTGTATGGCCTCCAGATATTGTACTCAAACTAGAAGTTAACATATAAAAATAGTGTGTGGAAAACATAAAGTTAGAACTTGGCCTCAGATCACTGAGTCAGTGTTGCTTTGTTCTCCACCTCGCCCATGCCATCCCACTCACCAGAGACCACCATGATCCTTGTGCTAGGGCTGGACTGCCGGCACTAATTGAGCTGTCAGATTTCTTAATCTCCCTTTTCAAGTGTAATAGTAGCTTTCTGAACAAATTCCCCTGTTTTCTCTTGTTTTCAAGTTATGCCTTCTTCTACCCATTGACTTTGTTGTAGCAGGAGAGCATCCACTCTAATGGATACATGCACATACTACATTGTATTTCCATCACTCTGAAACTCATCAGGCACTCCCTGGAAACTCGAGCAATCTGCTTCAGCAATTAATTCCAAGAGATTTGAGGAAATATATGGATGACATTATTTATATCTTCCTATGAGGAATTCTTCACTTAATGTGGTAGATATCAAATCATTGAGTAAACAAGCAAACAGAAAAAGAACTGAAAAAAAGGAAAATGCATGTACCCCTACAAAAACAGATGGAAATAAACACTTTTTTTGTTAATCTTCAGATGATAAGTACAATAAACTATAGACATGGATAATCAGGCCTCTATGCAGGAGCATTCTGGGGGAGCAACTGTCTTCCTCTGGTGGGGAACAGAGAAGCAGTGATATCAGCAGTTAAAATTTGGCTGAGTCAGGACTTGCAGGTCTGAATCTAATCCAGCCTCATGCATCAGCTTTATGGATGGGGACAATGTTAAACTGGCTGAGAAGCCAGGTGTGCCTGCTGGATGTGTTCAGCAGTCTCTGTGTGGTGTTTACTCCACAGTGTGCACATCTCTGAACATCACACTGCACACCTTAAATACACAGAAATTTGTGTTTGTGCAATTATATTCCAATTAAGGAAAAACCTCCTGGGGACATTTCAATGATGAGAAATGACTAGAGTGAGCAAAGCAGCCAGCATAGTGCTGGGCAGCCCAGATTCTCATGCCTGCCTGTCCTGTCCCCTGGTGTGGGTGCATGGTGTATGTGGGGGTGTGGTGGGGGGTGCTCATGTGTGTGCACATGTGTGTCTTAATGAGCAATAGCTCATGATGCTTTTCAGCTCTCAGAGTGCTGTTTTGTGGTTGGTAAGTGAAGAAAAGAAAACATCTCTACCTTAATGATGCAGATTTCTGTGCTGCAACTACCTCTGGAAATCCTGGTTTTGCAGAAATTAAGGAAGCAAAGAAACATTATTCATACACATATTCATCTGGCCTGGACGTAGGATAATACAAAAAGCAATGAAATGACTTTGACAAAAGTTATAAATACTTAAACTAAGAACATTATATGAATAAATTCTACTCCATGCAAAAAATTTAAATATTTTTGAACCTAAACAGGGACGTACATTTTCATTATGGAATACTCCTCATGACTGAGTCCAGAGAAACAGGAAGGGCTGCACCCATGAGCCAACAGTATAAAATGAACAAACTTTGTCACCCCTGTTTTAGGTATTTTTACTGCAGTAATTACCATGCTTGCATTTATCAACTTACACTTGTTTCTTTTCCTCTCCCAGGAACCCTTCTCTAACTTTTAGACATTACTCTCCTGACCTTCTCATTATGCCTGATATTGTTCTCCCAAACAGTAATGGCTTTGTGTTGCACTTTAATAGCTTTACATGAAGAGAACATTACTATGTATGCCATTTACAATTGGTACTCTTAAGTATTTGCTTTATTGATTAATATTATTCCTTAATCACACATACCAGAGTATTCCACTGTACCATTAGAAAACAATGGGATTCTACACTCTGTAACTGCTGGGTGTTATGATTACCATTTTTATTTATGACTGCACATGCGATCAGACCTATCCATGTGGGACACAAACTCATTCTAATTGCATGGATTAGGAAGGAAGAGGAGGAGTGAAGGGGAATATCTAGATGGTCAATATGTATTCTTCTTAATCTAATACTTCACTTAAAATAATTGCAGCAGATAGCAAAAAGCCAGGCTTGTAATCCCAGTCTGGAAAGTCTGAGTTAGGAGGATCACAAATTCAAAGCCAGCCTCAGCCTTAAATGACTTAAATGAGATCCGAAAATAAAACATAAAAGGGCCTGGGGATGTGGCTCAGTGGTCAAGCACTCCTAGGTTCAGCCCCTCATACAAAAAAGAAATACTTAATTCTGGGAAAGGGACTTGGGTTTGCATATTGCCATTGCTCTTGTTAATTACACCATCTCTGCTGCTCCAGTTAAAAATATTTGGTAGTTTTAGAAAGTGAAACATGGGGACTAGGTAGCTGATGGGTGAGGCTTTCTGCATCTCTCCCTACCCTCCCCAGGGTACTCAGCCCCCTGCAGGAAAAAGACAGAACCTCACTTTGTGGATGGATGTATGAAGAACCAGTGAGTTTAAACAAGGAACTCACACTTGTGTAAAGAACATCAATTCCCAGTATCACAGAACATGGCTGCATGTAGAGAGTGTTCTTTAAAAAGGAAATTAAGTTAGAACATGGTGTTTAGGTTGAGCCTGGACCCAAACTAATAGGCATCCTTATGATAAGATGAAACTAAAGATGGTGGTGGCTTGCACCTGGACCACATCTAACTGGGAAGCTCAAGGGATGGAGGACTGGGGCCCACAACACAGTGAGGCCCTGACTCAAACAAAGAGAAGAAGAAGAAGGAGAAATGGAAGAGGGAGAAGGAGATGGAGACAGAGGAGAAGAAGGAGACTGAGGAGGATGAGGAAGAAGAAATTAGGCCACAGACATCCACAGAAGGCAGACCACAAGAAGACACTGGGAGAAGCCCACCAACTTCATCTATATGCCCAGAAGAAAGGCCTCCAGAGGAACTCCTCTGCTGATGCCCTGTCACTCAACCCCTAGCCTCCTGTCAGTGAGAAAATAAATCTCTGTTGTAAATTCACAAAATCTGTGGAACGTTGCTATGGCAGCCTTGGCAAACTAATATATTGACCAGACTCTCCCTGATGCCACCAAAAGAAATCAAGAAATATAAGACTGTTTGAAAAGAGCCATCATGTGAAGGGATGAATGTCTCTTAAGGAGGAAAACAGGACCTGCTTCTATGAAGAGAGAGCAGGTGACCTTGGGCAAAAGGAGAGCTGCTTGAATGTTGGAGAAACTGTGAAGAGAATATCTCAAGAAGGTGGAGTCAGGCCGCAGTCTCCCAGGAACCTGCTCCTCCCCATCCTCTGCCTGCACTTTCCTCACTGCTTCCCAAGGAGGAAACTGGAGAAGAACACCTGCCCTGGTGTCCAAGGCCTTAACCAAGGAACACTGAGCCCCCTGGCTGACTTCCCTGGGAATGACCCAGCACCTCACCTGGATATGGACACAGAAACATGTGCTCAGGATGGAAGAAGCATTCTGAGCCTGTGGGCTCCAGCTCAGGAAGGAGCATCTCTGGGAGAAGGCACAGCAGCTGCTTCCTGGTTTCCCAGAGCTTCTGAATGAGGCTTTCACTAACTGACACCTACAGTCTCTGTGTCCCTCAGGGCTCAATACCCACAGCTCCTCATTATACCAGAAATGTTACTGTCATTCTGATCCCAGGAGTGCATGTCCTTAAAGCTCTTGGCACTAGGAAGAAGAAGAGAATTTTTTATTATATTTCAGTTTTCATTTCATATCTGGTAATGGTGCTCCATGTTAGAATTCATTTAAAAACATTCAACCCTTAACCTTCTGAGTCTGCCTTTCTTCACTTAGCATGTTGTTCTCCAGTTCCATCCATTCACCAGCAAATGGCATAATATCACTCTTCTTCATAGCTGAGTAAAACTCCATCCTGTGTATATGTCACATTTTCTTTATCCATTCATATGTTCACAGGTACTTGGGCTAATTCCATAACTTGGGTATTGTGTACTGTACTGCTTGAAACACTGATATACCTGCATCACTATAGCATCCTGATTTTAGTTCTTTAGGGTAAATACCAAGGAGTGGGATAGCTGGGTCATATAATGGTTCCATTCCTAGTCTTTTGAGAATCTCCATAGGACTTCCCAAAGTGGTTGGACTAATTTGAATCCACACTAAAAATGTGTGAATGTATCTTTTTTTCCCACATCCTCACCACTACATCTTATTGTGTTCATGATTTCTGCCAGTCTAAGTTAAGATGCATCCAGGGTTTTTGCAGGTTTGATTGCACAAGACCCCCTCCACCTTGGGACATTAGCCAGAGACAGGGGCAGGCAGCACGTCTGCAGGTTTGCCACCACTGCAGCTGCCTCTGTCAGGGGACACCAGCCAGAGCCTGGAGGTCCAGTGTCAGGGTGCCTGCAGGTTTGGTTGCACCTGGGGTCTTCGTGCTGAGAACTCTAGTGGTGACCATCTTTCTGCATCTTCCCAGGGCTGCTTCTCTCTAAGAGCACATCCCTGATGGTTGAAGGCTTTCTCTCAATAGCAAAATCCTGGAAGATTCCATGAAAAAATAAATGGAGATTAGTGAGTGAGAGGACTGGGATAGAGAGCGAAGCAGGAAGGATAGGAAAAGGGAGGAGCCATGGAATGACATTGACCAAATTATGGTATGTACACGTGTGAATAGTGAGTTTCATGTTTATGTGTATCTCTAAAGTACCAATTAAAAAGCTACAAATAAAGAGAAGGAAGACCAGTAGAGTAGAGGAAGAGGAACATGGAGAGGGAGGAATGCAGGCAATGAGGAAGTACTGGGACCAAATAAACTGCATTCCATGCACATATAATTATGTGAAAATAAACCCCAATGTTATGTGTAACTACAGTGCATCAATAATACATAAAAAAATCACTTATTCACAGACCACTGCCAGCCACTGCTGACCTTGGAGTAGCATCACATGATCATTAATCACTGTGGTCAAAAACACTGCTTCAAGATACCTTGCTTTGCCCTAAAAGCTTCCCCTTGCCTCAACCTCTTTGAAGAAACCCATAGTTTGCTGTCACCATACTCCTTTCAATACTCCACCCAAATAAATGCCATTATGTTGGTAAAAAATAATGCTGTTGGGGTGAAGATGGTAAAGAAAGACAGGTTGTCACACTGGAATAAGTTGGTCTTGCAAATTTTAGATTAAAATTTTTATAAAGAAGGATTAACACACTGTAAAATAAGTTCATGCACATGAAATCACTTAAATCCTTAATTCTCCTTCTTCTACCATACTGGATTTCCTTTCATTGTTTATTTACTTATATTTGATTGGCACTTTCTACCTACACATAAAGGGGAAGATCCCATGCGGTATTTACACATGTGCATAACATGATTTTTTAAGAATTCATTCAAGACCTATATTGAATAGGAAAGAAAGTAGAATGCATTAGACATAACTTTCCTATATACATATATGAATACACTCTGCTGTCATGCATGCCTTAAAAGAACAAATAAAAATTAAATTAAAAAGTACTATATTGAATATCAGTAGTGTGTATAGACATCCTTGTTTTATTCATGATTTTAAAATGCTTTCAAGTTTTTTTCAATTTAGTGTGATGTTGGCTTTGATATTGTCATATATAGTCTTTGCAATGTTGATTAAATGCCTTCTTTTTTAAAATTTTTATTTAATTTTATTTTTATAGACTGCATTTTGATTCATTGTACACAAATTGGGTACAACTTTGCATTTCTATGGTTTTACACAATGTAGAGTCACACCATTCGCATAATCATACAAGTACATAGGGTGATGTCTGTCTCAGTCCACTATCTTTCCTGCCCCCACTCCCTCCTGCCCCATTTCACTCTGCACAACCCAAAGTTCCTCCATTCTTCTCATACCCCCTGCCCCTGTTAGGTATCATCATCCACTTATCAGAGAAAACATTGTATGTTTGGATTTTTAGGATTGACTCATTTCACTTAGCATGATATTCTCCAACTCCACCCATTTACATGCAAATACCATAATTTTATTCTTCTTTATGGCAGAATAATATTCCATCGTGTATATATACCAGATTCTTTATCCATTCATCTATTGAAGAGTATCTAGGTTGGTTCCACAATTGAGCTTTTCTATTCCTACTTTCTCCAGCATTTTAAGCCCAAATGTGCTGTATTTTATCAAAGGCATTTTCTGCATCTATTAATATGATCATATGAGTCTTGTCCTTAATTCAATTTATTTGGTGAATCACATTTATTGATTTGCATCTGTTGAATCAGCCTTGCATCTCGAGGATGAAACCACTTGATTATGGTGTACTGTCTTCACCTATGTTTTTGAATGTGACTTGCTAGAATATTATTAAGAGATTTTGTATGTGTTCATCAGGGATATTTTTCTGAAGTTTTCTTTCCTTAATGTGACTTTGTCTGGTTTTGGCATCACAGTTATATTGGCTTCACAGGATGTACTTGGAAGTTTTCTCTCTTTTCAATTTCATGGAATTATTTGACAAGGAGTGCTGCTAATTCTTCTTGAAAGGTTGGCTGGAGCTCAGCTGAGACCCCATCTAGCCCTGGAGCTTTTCTTTGTTGGAGGGCTTTTAACCGCTATTTTGAGTTCATTGCTGGAAACTGGTCTGTTTAGTTTTTCTGTATCTTCCTGCCCCAATACAAGTGTCCAGACTGCATGTGTAACTGCTCAAGGACAGGAGGAAGAACCCAGCAGAGAGAGAACAGGGACATCCAGGTGAACAGAGTGCACCTGGGACCTCAGTGACAGCTGAGGTGGGGACCTGAGCATCTAATCAACACCAGTAACTCAGCAGAGGACTCACAGCCAGTGAATGGGATGTGCTGAGTATGTAAGAGATTCAGCGTAACCGGCTGAGGAAGGGGCTCAAATTTGACCAAGTCCTTACTTT
Source organism: Glaucomys volans (assembly GCA_020662805.1). Classification (NCBI taxonomy): domain Eukaryota; kingdom Metazoa; phylum Chordata; class Mammalia; order Rodentia; family Sciuridae; genus Glaucomys; species Glaucomys volans. Next base: position 119,752 of record JAJEJO010003312.1, on the reverse strand, counting down.
CCCAGTTTGGTGCTGGCTGACCCAAACCATCAGTGTACCTTTCCCTCCCCACTCTTTCCTCACACCTTAAGCACAATCACACTCGACTCTCCTTTGCTCTGTACTGGATCCTGAACATCATATTTTAAGTATTCTTAAAGGTAACTCTTAAACACTGAGGAAGAATTAAGCCACGTATGACCCCCCAAAAAGATTAATTTAGAGATTATCTATTTCCAGTATAATTTCAGGTGACAATATAGAGAATGTGATCCTTCTCCCAAAATCTCAGAAACATAAAGTGTCAGCCATGTGTATGGAATGGTGGACACTCATCCATTTTTCTTATTATACTTAACAATTTCTAAAATCTTACATGTAATTAATATGAACTAAGTACATCATATAAGTATGTTTCATTACCTTCTTAAAGTGACACTACCTACTCTTCCCAGTTGTATTACCTTATCTTCAACACAAGTATTTGATAAACACTGTGGATCCCAGATTTAAATTATGGCTGCTCAATATTGTTGCATGAAATTACACATTAACTGAAAATTTGCTAACCTATGGTACAAGCTACATTTGTGTTTGTAAGAAAAACAATGACTAAGGATTGCTATCACAGTCATCTTGATTTTAGGAGGCTGGCATGCTACAATAACACTTCGGTACAACATTGGGGGCAGGAAGAGATACTGTTCCAACAAGACAATGCAGAAATATATGCACACATAAATAACAGCTTATATATTGCTGAATGGGAGACAAAAAAGGTCTCTGGATTTCTGCCCCACCTTGAACAAAAATAAATAAATTTTGGTGTTATTGAAAACTTGGTCCTTGTCCCCAGTGCCAGTTTAATAAGGAGGAACTGATTTTGAGAGAAAGAAAAAAAGGTTTATCGCTTTGCTAGCAAAGAAGATTCACAGGGGACTCCTGCCCCAGAGGCTGTGGTTCTGCCCATCAGAGAAAACAAAGGGCTTTTAAGGAAGCTCATCAAAGGCTGCATACAGATGGCCCTAATGGTGTGTTGAAACTCACTTGTTAATTTTGGAGATGGTCATGTCCTCCATTTTCCAGTGGCTTCTTCTTCCTGTGGTGGGTGTGTGCTCCTGGAGAAATAACAAGATCTGGAAAGGAAAGGAAAAGGTATTCCTGTTCCCTGCCCCCAGGGTAGGGAGGGGGGAGGGAGAGGAGAAAAAGGAAAACAAGTCCCTTTTAGAAAATAAGTAGAGAGAGTTCTATTCAGAAGGTGAGGTGGACCTTGTTCACTAGGAACTTCCATGCCTTTAAACTAAAAGTGAAACACTTAATCTTTTGTAATGAAGAATTCAGCCTTTGTTATCGATAATTATTGAGCCTGTGGCACTGGGTCCTCTTTATGTTTTGAACACAGGCTTTGCTCTTCTGCCACTGGGACTTAATTTTTAAAGGACATTTTTCTTTCTCTTCCTCTCCTATGTCCCTCTAATCTCTCCTCAGTCCTAATCACAGGAAACAGGATGACCTTTCTTCCCCATCCCAGGCTGAGTTATCTGTTCTGAACACATACCCAACACAGAAGCCAAGTAATTCAGAATTTGGGTATGGCACCAGAAGATCTCAGAAATGACTGTCTCTCAAATTAACCAGTGAATTACAACCTGACAGAGAAGGCATGAAAGTTGACCTCTGTCTCAATCACCTCTTTAAATTTCCTGTTCCCCCTGATGGAGAGAATCACAGCCTCTGGGACAGGAGTGCCCTGTGCTTCTCCTTACTAGCAAAGCAACTAAAGTTTTTTCCTTTTTCTCAAAGCCATGTTCTTGGTACTGGATTAGCATCAGGAAAAAGGACCAAGTCCCCAACATTATAAGAAATACAGACATATCCAATCATATTCAAACTGAACACCTGGCCTCCAAAGACAAACTCATGAATTAAAACTGAACAGCGATATGACTAAAAGGGGTTGACTCTCTAGTTAAATGAAGACCTTTTCATATGTTAACAAAAAGGACAAACACCTCAATGAAATATCTTCATCCCAAAAAGGGAAGTGGCTTGTTTAATATGTTGAAAAATTTAAATAAATAAGTGGGGGAAAAAGAAAACTAACAAAATCATATTTTGCTCCACCAGATCCTCTGGGAGGTAGGAGTTTAGTGAGGATGTGGAACCTCTGCACCACCTAGTGGGCAGGCAAGTTAGTTCAACCACTTAAGAAAACTCCATGTTGCTGCAAAAGGGAGAGAATTTACACCCTTACAGCCAATAATTCCACACCAGGAACAAAACCACATCACAACTCCACCGGGAAACATGAAGGAGAATGCTTAACCAGCTTTATTCAAACTAGCAATAATGACTACACAAAACTATTTTTTTTGTAACCTTGTATTTTTAAAGAATAAGAATGAAAAGGAAAGAACACTGGCTAAACCCAGTAAGATGAAGGCATTGCCGAAGTGCCCACCAAGATGCAGAGACTTTACAACACTGAGAGTCAAAAGGGAGTGAATTGATAAGCAAACTGTACAACACATACTGAGGAGTGACAACCAGTCATTAGAATCCTACAAAAACCAGTTCTGTATAATATTGGCAATCAAAACAGCCTTCATTCATTCAGTTTCTTTCCACACTTCTGTCTATTATACAATAATATATGCAATCACAGTTAAGGGCCACCTACATTATCTAGAATAAGATGATTCTCTGCAAAAATCCATTTTGACATGAGTAACATTCACCCTCCCATCATGTATGTGCACTGAACAAATGTGGAGATTTGAGAAGGGAAAGTATCATTTTGAGGGTTCCCACACATCCTGGGCACAGAGGGCTTCTGTGTGACTCTGGAGCAAGGGCAGGGCACTCCATTTTCTGTCTCTGGCACCCTGGGCAGGCACAGCACCTGCATCTGCTGCAACCAACTTGGAAAGCTGAGGATAGAAAGCCCTTGGAAGAGGCCATCCGTCCTGGGACTCAGGGAAGCCGTCATCTCCAGAGCTACACAATCCTACATGGGAATTCCTCAAAATGAAAAATATTTCTCCTTCTACCTCAGTGAATCAGAGTTAGGGTTTCTATTTTTATGAGAAGCAATGGCATTTCACACAGCCCCGATATCACAAAACAATTTCAGGACACTAACCTATTCAATTGAGTTGAATTTCAAAAATACTGAAACTGAGAGGGATGATGCTAACATGACCTTGCAAGGATGCAGCCTTCCAGGGACCACCTCAGTGATTACCTGCTGGAGTATGAATGACCACATCACCTGACAAATGTCAGACTGATTGTGAGATGCACCACACGTGGCCCTAACCATGGGTCAGGCTGAAGAGAGTCCCTAGATATGATCTCTTCCTTGCACAAATCTTTCCCTGCCTTTTCAATCTTCAACAATGCCAGGGTCCAGCTCTAGCACAAAGGGTCGTGGTGCTCTCTGGTGAATGGGATGGTGTCAGTGAGGTGGAGAACAAAGCAACACAGACTCAATGATCTGAGGCTAAGTTCTCTTCTAACTTTATTTTTTTCACACATAATTTTTATATGTTAGGTTCTAGCTTGAGTACAATATCTCGAGGCCACATAAAAGGAAACTGATGCAAACTACAAGACAATAGGCAAAACACATTAACAGATTAAATATTATCAACTCTTCATAATATTTTTAAGTATTCTTCTATATAATCTTAAACTAATTCTACTTTCTATATTACTAGGAACATCGTGTACAGAAGCCATTTCTATGAACAACATATAAGCTTACACTATGTGATTAATAACTAGATTAACAGGAACAATAGGGAGTTTCCTTCTGAGCTTTTTCTGGATCGTTGAATAACTGAGCTGCTTTAGGCCAATTAGGAGCGGTACATCTCCTCCTTTTGCCAAGTAAGCATTAGCTGGTCCTGCCCAATAAATCTGTCCAGAGCAACTAAGCAAACCCCAACGTTTTACATATTTTAAATATTCTAAAAAGGGGAGATGAGCCTTTCATGTACATTTTTCATTTTAATATACTTGATGCCAATGAAGGTGTATTCTGCCAGTGGGAGATAAAGGGGGTCTTAATCTAAGGGACCAGAAGTTTGTTTCCTAGGAGGATACCATAGTTTTCCATTAACCAAATAAGCATTACCAAATGATGTCTGAATTTTTGGGACTATTTTTCTAGCCTTAAAAACTTTGTTTGTGACTTGTTTATCTTTAGTTAAGGTGAGAACAACATGTTTTTCTGCCCTAGGTCATGTGGGAGTAGTCACCATCTGAGATGCCATTTAGCATAAGCTGCTGGAAATGACCATAGCATTCTTTCTAAGTTATATTTTATCACCCCAGAACAAGAGCCTTTCTTGGTTATGTCCAGTATGTTTAGCTGTTTGATTTTTGTGTTCTAAATCCCCTAAGACCCTAGAATTCCCAGAAATCCAATATAATATAATATTATTCCTAAGCATAGGCAAATTAAAGAAGACAACAGGAAACAGCAGTCCAATTCCCAGGAAGATGAGACCTTGGAAACATCTTTATAACTCAGTGGAATCCTTGTCAAGCACTGAGGGGAACTGAAGAGGGCCCAGCACAACAACTCTCCTTATTCTGAGAAGGATCCATAAAATATCACTAAAATAGAACCCACAACCCAGACTCCATTTGACGGAGACAAAGCAGTGACATAGAGTTTGGAGATTGAAATCATTTTGCCAAGATCACAAATAATGACAAATTTGAATTCTGAGTACAAACGCACTACACTATCTTTCCCTCACAACCATAGGATCTCAGGGAGTTGCACTCTCCATGTGACACCATTCACCTCCCTCAATACCCTACTTTCTCAGAGAGAGCCACAACATCCTTTGCTAAAATTAGGCCCCTCCTTCAGGGTCTGCTTCTTTGAAACTGATACAGCTCTTTCTGGTGATGAGCTCTGCTTCCTCAGGTGTTGAAGTACAATGGCAGAGAAGTATGCCAAGGCAAGCATATTAAGCAGATTTTATTTAAAAGTAGTAATACACACTTCTCCCTGGAGGGAGAAAGGGGGCCATGGCTGATGTTCTAGAATCCAAGGAAATGAGTGTGCCCTACATCTTTTATAGCTTAGGGTCTTCTTTGTTTTGTTCTTTCCTCTGACCCTTCTCTTTACACTCTACCTAGGTGACTAGGCCCTAGTAACATGGCAAAAAGGTGAGATGCAAATGGCAGGGGGAAGGGCCACATGGAGATTCAGGAAGGGGCCCAGGGAGCAATAATTAGCAACTCCCTGCCTGAAGCCTCTGGGGAGGGGCAGTTAAGCAGGTAATCTTGGTGATCAAAAGGGCTCTGGAGACACTGAATTCCAATCTCCTGGGTGGGTCTCCAACTTCCCAGACTCTGATAGCCTCCATTCCTAGATTTGACCTGATTTCCTATTCTACACTAACTTCCCGTTCTGGCTTCAAGACCAATGCAAAGAAATTGGGATTAGAGAATAAAATCATGAATCAAATCTTAGAGAGAGAGACAAAAAGCAATGGGAAGTTAAGAAGCCCCTGGTCACTATACCACCTTGTCATTTTAGAAGAATGTGGAGATGGAAGCATCAGGCATGTTGGCTCACCATGAATCACCTCACTTTGGTTGACTCTAGAGACACTAGCAATGATACATCATAAAAGAGAAGCCAGCTTTCCCATGAGAGTCTTCAAGGCCCCCTTCATGTCCCTATTCCTCAGGCTGTAGATAAAAGGGTTCAGCACTTGAGGGACGACAGAGTACATCACTGAAGCCACTGCAGCCTTCCTGGGGGAGTCAGTAACTATAGAGCTAATGTACACCCCCAAACCTGTCCCATAGTATAAAGACACAACAGACAGGTGAGACCCACAGGTGGAAAAGGCTTTATGCCTTCCTCCTGATGAGGACATTCTCAAGACAGAGGTCACAATGTGAGTATAAGAGAAAATGATCCCAGAGAGAGGAACACCAGCAAATATGCAAGTTGCAACATATATCAGGATGTTGTCAATCAGAGTGTCCGAACAGGCCAGCTTGATGACCTGAGCAAGTTCACAGAAAAAGTGGGGGATCTCCAGGGCTGTGCAGAAGGACAGCCGCAGCACCATCAGACTCTGCAGGAGGCCATCCACAAGGCTCATGGGCAGAGAGACTAGAACCAGCAGGACACAGAGGCAGGGGTTCATGATGACTGTGTACCTCAGGGGGTGACAAATGGCCACATAGCGGTCATAGGCCATCACTGCAAGGAGAAAATTCTCCATGAGTGCAAAAATGATGACAAAACAGGCCTGCGAGAGGCAGCCTGGGTAGGTGATGGTTTGATCCTGTGTCAGGATGTTCACCAACATTTTGGGGATTGTACAGGTGCTTAAGCAGATGTCATTGAAGGACAGACTGCAGAGGAAGAAGTACATGGGGGTGTGGAGGTTGGAGTCAGAGCTGACAGCCAGGATGATGAGCAGGTTTCCCAGGATGGTGACCAGGTACATGGACAGGAAGAGGCTGAAGATGAGGGGCTGCAGTCCTGGGTCATCTGTGAGTCCCAGTAGGAGGAATTCTGAAACAGCTGTTTGGTTTGTAGGATCCATGTTGTCTTTGAATATGAAGAAAAAATAAAATAGAATGATGAAAAATGTGTGCAGAGATCAATTCACATTAATTAAACTATGGAACCAACCTAGGTGTCCTTCAACAGATAGTGGTGGGCTGGGGATGTAGCTCAGTTGGTAGAGTGCTTGCCTTACAAGCACAAGGCCATGGGTTCAATCCCCAGCACCGCAAAAAAAAAAAAAAAAAAAAAAAAAGAAAAAGAAAAAAAAAAGACAGACAAAAACAGATAGTGGATGAAGAAAATGAAAATGTGGTATATATACACAATGGATTATTACTCAGCCTTAAAGAAGAATGAAATTATGGCATTTGCAGGTGAATGGATGGAGTTGGAGAATATCATGCTAAGAGAAATGAGGCAATCTCCCCAAACTAAAGGCTGAATGTTTTTCTGATATGCAGAAGGTAATTCACAATAAGACGGAGGTGGGACTAGGAAAGAATAGAGTTATCTTACGTTGGATAGAGGGGAATGAAGGGAGAGGAAGGGGTATGGAAGTACGATGAATAGTAGAATTAATTGGACATTATTACCCTGTGTACATATATGATTATATGACTTGTGTGATTCTACAACTTGTACAACCAGAAGAATGAAAAGTGGTATTCCTTTTATGTATGAAGCATCAGGATTCATTCTACTGTTATGTATAAAAAATTAGAACGAAAAAAAGGATTAAAATCTTTCAGTTGCACATAAAATAAAACTGTGTGCAGAACAACAGTCTTGGGAAAGATTATAGGAATGTCCATTCTTTTTCCCACTCCAGATTTACTGATATTATGTGCTCGGAATGAGGATGGTAGTACATGCTTCAACCAGCACTTGGATTGCTTTGACATATTCTGAATTTTGAGAACCAGTTCTTTAAAAACAGAAGCTTTCTCATGATTACTCTGAACTCAATATTCAAATATTTCCTCTACTACTTCTCCATCCATTCTTCTTTAATCACCCCTCCTTTCCCCTCCATGACCTTTATTTAAATAAAATTTTATTGACCACCAACACTACTTCATGCATTGTCCTAAGTGCAGAGAAGGAAACAAAAAATATTTTCTAGTTTCCAGTCAGGGCTATTCTAAGACATATAAAAAAAGAATGGAATTTTGAAATATGTCTTCAAAGAATTGTTTCAATAACTTTGGCCTGCTTCAGAATTATCTTGCAAGCTTTTTCCTGTAGATGTCTTATTCCTTAATATCTTCTCCATTTACATCTGAGGACAATTAGGTGAGGTGGGGTTATATCATGGATGGGAGAGCCACAGTGAGTGCTTGGTTCAGACTGGGGCCAACCTCAGAGAGTCTGAATGCTGAGTGGACTCTGGATCAGTCTCTGTTAATGCCTCAGGATAGTACAGAATGCTAGCATTCCTAAATGCTCAGTCTGGTCTAATAATTTTTTTTGCAATTTAAATATTTTCTCCCTGATCAAAACCTCTAGTCCCTCCCTTGCCTTGAACTTATGTCCATCTCTGGGGTGGATATTTCCTGTCCATGTTACCTGAGGAAGATAAGAATGTAGACTCTATTCTTGAGCTAACTGAACTATTCCATAACACCATAGGTCATCCCATTTGACCATTAATTCTAAGAGCAGAGAGGCACCTTAATCTTAGATTCTCTGTCTCATCCTAAGGGAATTCTCTTAAATTGATAGGTGACATATGTATAGCAAAGGACAGAGAAATAAAAATTGACATCTAAGAAAACACATGAAAATATAAATGATTTTCTGATACTCAGAAAAATGAATCTTATAAGATAAATATAATTATAAGATGATCAGGGTCCAACTAGGAGCTTCCTACATAGCAACTGTCTCTGTCTTCTGGGGGAGACTGAGGATACTCCGACAGCATTTACTATTTGGCAATATTGATCTTACAAACTTTGAATGTGATCCAGATTTCATCACATGCTTTGTGAAGTGGAAAATCATCAACTCTACAAGAAGCCTGAATGTTCCATTCATACAATGGGAACCACATGGTGGAGGTACTGATTAACTTGGCTGCAGTCACCATCTTGCAATATGTACAATGTGTACTTGATCACCACATTGTACACCTTTAACACACACAAATTTTATTTGATTTTACTCCCATGAAGGTGGGAAAAAATTGGAAATATTTCATGATGAGAAATGAATAAAACAAAAGTACCCAGCACAGGGTTACCTAATGGAACCCTCTTATGATACTTTCTCTTGGTTTCTTTTGACTGTCATGGACTACTCCCCTTGGAAGTATCCATCTCTCAAAAAGAATCAATGTGTCTTGGACATTGAGAATGGTCAACAACAAGGAGCAAAGCTAGCATGATAAACACAAATATCAGGGAAGTGCTTAATGATATAGAATTCCCTCTGGAAATAATGGTCTTCTAGAAAAATAAGAAGGAAGCATTAAAGGTACCAATATTCACTTGATATGGGCATATGATGAAATACATACAAATTAAAATCAAGTGATTTTGAGCAAAATAAACCAGATAGGGTAGTAGTCAGGGTTATCTAGAGAAACAGAACCAGGAAGATAGGTATATGTCTAATCATAAAAGGGTATTTATCAGATTGGCTTACAGAGTCAGAAGGAAGATAGTCCCACAGTGGCCATCTGCATGCTGGAAAGGCAGAGAAAAAGTAGCTACTCAGTCTAGGAAGCTCAAGTCTCAGATCAAGAGGGAACAATGTTGCAGGAACAAGGCTGAAAATCTGGAGCTCACTGGAAAAGGGCTGGTGTAGTCCATGTTGAAAGAGGGAAGGACCTGGAGTCTTAGGTCCACAGCTGATGAATTCTGGAGTGTCTGTAGATGATGACGGGTAGTGATGTCTCTAGATGTTGAAGGTTAGTGTGTCTAGATGATAAGGACCAGTGTCTCTAGAAGATGAAGACTGATGTCTCCAGAAGATGAAGGCTGGTGTCTCTAGATGATGATGACTGGTGCCTCTATATGATGAAGACTGGTGTCTCTAAATGATGAAGGCTGGTGTCTCTAGATACTGAAGGCTGGTGGTTCTGGATTATGGCAGCACCAAGAGGCACACTCACTCAAGAAGAATGGAGCTTGTTTCATGCAACTTCCTCTTCCTTCTACTGTTTTGTCCATCTAGGCCCCCAGCTTACTGGACAGTGAAGCCCTCGTTCAGAAATGGGGTTCCTCCTCAGTTTGTGAGCCCACAGGTCAATTGTTATTGGAAATGCTATTGACACACCCACAAGTTCCTTATTCCTAGAGGTTTCCCAGGTATCTCTCAATCCAATCAAGGTGACAATTCAGATCAAGCATCACACTCAGAGAAAAAATTATCATGTTTTCTCCTATATGGGTAATGTAGAGGGGAAAAGCTATGATGCCATGAAAGTAGAAGGGTGACCATTGAGGCAAAAGAAGGGCACCACAGGGAGGAGGATTATGGAAGGTGTTGGGAAATAAAATTGTGTGGATGCAGAAAGAAGCCACCGAAACATGTGTTTCAAAAGGCTGTGGAAAGGCATAATCCTTTGATTGAAAACACAGGATTTTACATGCTTGCTGGAGAACACTCCCAAGTGGTCTGACCCACCTGTGGACATATCTCCCAGATGAGCTTCACTCTCCTCACCTCTCCCTCTGCCCTATGGTAACTGTGTGACTCCTCATTGGGCCATCCTTACATACTATCATGTTACTCTACCTGTTCTTTGTTCTCAGACTTCCCTTGTCTATAAAAGGGCTGTAATTCTTTGAATAAATTTGAGACTGGTTTGGAACTTGCTGTCCTTAGGGCGTTGGTTACCTCATCAGCTGTATCCCCTCGAGAAGGGCACAAATACCCACAGACTGAACCCCAACATATGGCACCCAGCTGCAGGGCCTTTCTTAGAGAAGTGTGTCACGGAAGCTCCCCTTGTCTCTGAATCCTGAGACCCCTGAAAAGTGCAGCACTGCAAATTGCTTCTGTGATTGAGGCACGCTTAGAGAAATTCCTTTGATCCCATTCTCTCTTTGGCTCCAGGGAAATTGTGGTTTCTGGGTAAGTGCACCTTCTAACATAGGTACCATACTTTCCTGCCTGAAGGAATCCCAGGTGAAAGCGTTATGTGTCCTTGTTAGAAGTAGCTTCCTTAGGGAAGAGGAGAAAGAAGTGCAACAGGTCTGGGAAATAGTTCCTAAACTAGCACTGTTCAGGACGGATGATAATTTATGGGACCCAGACTATTGGAAGGCTATTATTCCTGTTGCCCAATGGGCAGAGACAAAAGATGATATAAAATTACCATCAAGGGGGGGATTCAAGATGGCGGGCTAGAGGAAGGCTTCATTCCTACTTGCTCCGTGGATTCCTACTTGCTCAGGATTCAAACAGCAGGAATATGGCTCTCAATGAGATTTTATATTCAAAGCACATATAAGGGGTCCCCAGTTGCCACTCCGGAAACAACTCAGCCGGGCTAGGCTCGGCCCCACCTTGGGCAGCTACCACCCAGAAGCACCGGACCCTGCAGCTGCTTCAGAGTCACCGACCTGGGGCTGCACCAGCCAGCAAATGAGTGCTGGTCTCCAGCAGCGGCTTTAAAGTCACTGGCTGCACTGCAGCACCAGCCAGCAACCTCCCAGGTGGAGACCGAGCATCTCAGGCTACCTGGGGCCTCCCCTCGGCTTCTGGAGAGATCTGGCCAGAAACCTCTGGGATCACTGACTCAGACGGGGAGTTGGGACTCCTCGGCGCCATTTTGGCAGCTTCCCCGGCAGAGAGGGCCCATCTCCGGCTCCCTGGGGCCTCCCGCATCTTCTGGAGAGGTCTGGCCGGTAGCCTCTGGGATCTGTGACTCAGGCGGGGAGCTTAGGGCCTTTGGCGCCACTTTACAGTGTCCCCAGGAGAGAGCAACCACCTGCCACCGCCTGAACCCCCAGCGAGGAGTTCAGGTCAGACTGGGCTCTCAAGCCCAGTGTCTCCATCACTGAGCACAGTTCTGTGACACCACCGCAATTTGGTCTAGTGTCCAGGCCCACTCCCAGGACTGGAGTCTACCACCTTCTTGTATCTAATTGTCTATCAAACTAGGCTGCCTCTGCCCAGAAGCATTGATCATTCCCAATCTGGAGGTAGTGTGACAGCACCTTTCTTGGGTCACTGCTTGATCAAGCACCCCTCAAGCAACAGAGGGGAAGATATACAAGCACCATGAGAAAGCACTGGAAGAAAGTATCCCAATAAAACCTAGAGGATATATGAAGAGAACCCAAAGACAGCATGGAAGAATGAATGACAGAAAGGGAGTTCAGAATGTTCACAATTAAAGTGATCCGAGAAGGGAATGATGTGACGGGAGAGCAGATTCAGGCTCTGAATAATCAGCTAATAGAACAATTGCAGGAAGCAAAAAATCACTTCAATAAAGAGATAGAAATTTTGAGAAAAAAACAAACAGAAATTCTTGAAGGAAACAAGGAAATGAAGGAAAAAATAAACCAAGTTAAAACTCAACAGAAAGCATAGTTAACAGAATAGATCACTTGGAAGACAGAACCTCAGGCAATGAAGACAAAATATTTAATCTTGAAAACAAAGTCGAACAAACAGAGAAGATGGTTAGGAATTATAAACAAACCCTCCAAGAAATATGGGACATCAAGAAAAGAACAAATTTAAGAGTAATTTGGATTGAGGAAGGTGCCGAGATACAAACCAAGGATATGAATAATCTATTCAAGGAAGTATTATCAGAAAATTTCCCTAACATGATGAATGAGATGGAAAATCAATTACAAGAAGCTTACAGGACACCAAATGCACAGAATGCAACAGATCCACACCAAGGCACATTATAATGAAAATGCCTAACATACAAAACAAAGATAGAATTTTAAAGGCGGCGAGAGAAAAGAATCAGATTACCTACAGGGGGAAACCGATACGAATATCAGCAGATTTCTCAGTCCAGACCCTAAAAGCAAGAAGGGCCTGGAACAACATATTTCAAGCTCTGAAAGAAAACGGATGCCAACCAAGAATCTTGTACCCAGCAAAACTTACCTTCAGATTTGATGATGAAATAAAATCCTTCCAAGATAAACAAAAGCTTAAAGAATTCACAAAGAGAAAGCCTGCCCTACAGAACATTCTCAACAAAATATTCAAAGAGGAAGAAATGAAAAATAACAATCTCAGTCATCATGGGGAAGAACTACCCTAAAGAAAGAGTCAATCAAAGGAGAAACAAAGTTAAACTAAAAACCCTAAAAAAGCTAAAGTGACAGGAAATACAAGTCATAACTCAATAATAACACTGAATGTAAATGGCCTAAACTCATCAATCAAAAGACATAAACTGGCACTGGATTAAAAAGAAAGACCCAAAAATATGCTGTCTTCAAGAGACTCAACTCTTAGAAAAACATGCCCACAGACTAAAGGTGAAAGTTTGGGAAAAAGCATACCAAGCACATGGACTAAGTAAAAAAGCTGGGGTTTCTATTCTCATGTCAGATAAAGCAGACTTCAAACCAAAGTTAGTCAGAAGGGATAAAGAAGGATATTTCATATTGCTTAAAGGAAGCATAAATCAACAGGAAATAACAATCATAAATATTTATGCACCAAACAATGGTGCATCCATGTATGTCAATCAGATCTTTCTCAATTTCAGGAATCAAATAGACCAAAGCACAATAATACTCGGAGACTTTAACACTCCTCTCTCACTGGTGGACAGATCTTCCAAACAAAAATTGAACAAAGAAACTATAGGACTCAATGACACAATCACTTATTTGGACTTAACGGACATATATAGAATATTCCATCCATCAAAAAGCGAATAGACTTTCTTCTCAGCAGCTCATGGTTCCTTCTCTAAAATAGACCATATGTTATGCCACAAAGCTACTCTCAACACATACAAAAACATAGAGATACTACTTTGTATACCATCAGATCATAATGGAATGAAATTAGACATCAATGAGAAAGTTAGAAACAGAAACTACTCCAAGACCTGGAGATTAAATACTATGCTGTTGAATGATTCATGGATAAGGGAAGACATTAGGGGGGAAATTAAAAGATTCTTAGAGGTCAACGAGAATAAAGATACAACAAATTGAAATCTCTGGGATACTATGAAAGCAGTGCTAAGAGAAAAATTCATTGCATGGAGTGCATTTAATAAAAGAAAGAAAAGTCATCAAATCAATGACCTCACATTACAACTCAAAGCCCTAGAAAAAGAGAAACAGATCATCACCAAAAGTAGTAGAAGGCAGGAAATAATCAAAATCAGAGCTGAAATCAATGAAATTGAAACAAAAGAAACAATTCAAAAAATTGATGAAACAAAAAGTTGGTTCTTTGAAAAAATAAGCAAAATTGATAAACCCTTACCCACGCTAACGAAAAGAAGGAGGGAGAAGCTCCAAATTACTAAAATTTGTGATGGAAATGGAAATATTACAACAGACACAATTGAAATACAAAACATAATAAGAAGCTACTTTGAAAATTTATACTCTAAAAAAATAGAAAACCTGGAAGACATCAAAAGATTCCTAGAGGCATATGAGCCACCCAAACTGAATCTGGTGGACATACACAACTTAAATAGATCAATTTCAAGCAATGAAATAGAGGAAGTCATCAAAAGCCTACCAATAAAAAAAAGGCCAGGACCAGATGGATTCACAGTAGAGTTGCACAAGACCTTCAAAGAAGAGCTCATTCCAATACTCCTGAAAGTATTTCATGAAATAGAGGAGGAGGGAACCCTTCCAAACTCATTCTATGAAGCTAATATCACGCTGATACCAAAACCAGAGAAGGACACATCAAGGAAAGAAAATTTCAGACCCATATCTCTAATGAACATAGATGCAAAAATTCTTAACAAAATTTTAGTGAACCGCATACAAAAGCATATTAAAAAGATAGTGCACCATGATGAAGTGGGTTTCATCCCAGGGATGCAAGGTTGGTTCAACATCCAGAAATCAATTCACCACATCAAGAGACTTAAAATCAAGAACCACATGATTATTTCAATAGATGCAGAGAAAGCATTTGATAAAATAGAGCACGAAACACTAAACAGAGCTCAAAACACTAGAAAAAGTAGGGATAGTGGGGACATTCCTTAACTTCTAAAGGCTATTTATGCTAAGCACACAGCTAACATCATTCTAAATGGAGAAAAATTGAAAGCATTCCCCCTGAGAACTGGAACAAGGCAAGGTTGCCCTCTTTTGCCACTACTATTCAACATTGTTCTTGAAACTCTAGCCAGAGTAATTAGATGGACCAAAGAAATTAGAGGAATATGAATAGGAGAAGAAGAGATCAAACTATCCCTATTTGCTGATGACATGATTCTCTATTTAGAAGATCCTAAGAATTCCACCAAAAAACTTCTGGAACTCATTCATGAATTCAGTAAAGTAGCAGGATATAAAATTAATGCTCATAAATCTAACGCATTTTTCTTCATAAGCGATGCATCCTCTGAGAGAGAAATTAGGAAAACTACCCCATTCACATTAACCTCAAAAAAAATAAAATACTTGGGAATCAATCTAACAAAAGACGTGAAAGACCTCTACACTGAGAACTACAGAACACTAAAGAAAGAAGTTAAAGAGCATCTGAGAAGATGGAAAGATCTCCCATGTTCTTGGATAGGCAGAATTAATATTGTCAAAATGGCCATCCTTCCAAAAATGCTATAAAATTCAATGCAATTCCAATTAAAATCCCAATGACAGACTTAATAGAAATAGAGCAAGCAATCATGAAATTCATTTGGAGCAATAAGAGACCCAGAATTGCTAAAACAATCCTCAGCAAGAAGAGTGAACCAGGGGGTTTCACAATACCAGACCTCTAACTATACTACAGAGCAATAGTGACAAAAACAGCATGTTATTGGTACCAAAATAGACAGGTCGATCAATGGTACAGAATAGAGGACACAGAGACAAACCCACATAAATACAGGTATCTCATACTTGACAAAGGAGGCAAAAACATGCAATGGAGAAAAGACAGCCTCTTCAACAAAGGGCTCTGGGAAAACTGGAAATCCATATGCAGCAAAATGAAACTAAACCCATATTTCTCACCCTGTACAAAACTCAACTCAAACTGGATCAAGGACCTAGAAATCAGGCCAGAGACTCTGCACCTAATAGAAGAGAAAATAGGTCCAAATCTTCATCATGTTGGCCTAGGACCAGATTTCCTTAACATGACTCCCAAAGCGCAAGAAATAAAAGCACGAATCTATGATTGGGATAGAGTCAAACTAAAAAGCTTTTTCTCAGCAAAGGAAACAATCAGCAATGTGAAGAGAGAGCCTTCAGAGTGGGAGAAAATCTTTGCCACACACACTTCGGACAGAGCACTAATCTCCAGAATCTACCAAGTACTCAAAAATCTTTACACCACGAACACCAATAACCCAATCAATAAATGGGCCAAGGAAATGAACAGACACTTTACAGAGGAAGATCTACAAGCAATCAACAGATTTATGAAAAAATGTTCAACATCCCTCGTTATAAGAGAAATGCAAATCAAAACCACCTTAAGATTTTATCTTACCCCAATTAGAATGTCTTTTATTAAGAACACAGGCAACAACAGGTGTTGGCGAGGATGTGGGGAAAAGGGTACACTCATACATTGCTGGTGGGAGTGCAAGTTGGTGCAGCCACTCTGGAAAGCAGTGTGGAGATTCCTTAGAAAACTTGGAATGGATCCACCATTTGACCCTGCTATCCCACTCCTTGGCTTATACCCAAAGGACTTAAAATCAGATTGCCTCAGTGATGCAGCCACATCAATGTTCATAGCGGCTCAATTCACAATAGCTAGATTATGGAATCAACCTAGATGCCCTTCAGTAGATGAATGGATAAAGAAACTGTGGTATATATACACAATGGAATATTACTCAGCCATAAAGAAGAATAAAATTATGGTATTTGTAGGTAAATGGATGATGTTGGAGACTGTTATGCTAAGTGAGGTCAGCCAATCCCAAAAATCCAAAGGCCGAATTATCTCTCTGATAAATGAATGATGATGCATAATGCAGGGGGGAAGGGTGGCAAGAATCTGGGAAGGATAGATAGCATAGAGGGAAGGGAGGTGTGGAGGCGGGGTGGGAGGTAAAAATAATAATAGAATGTGTGACAGATACCATTGCCCTGTGTACATGCATGAACGCACAGATGGTGTGACTCTTCTTTGTGTACAGCCAGTGAAACAATAGCTGTACTCCATTTGTGCTCAATGAATCAATAAGTAAATAAAAATAAATAAATAAATAAAATTACCATCGAATTTTTTTCCAGTTGTGGAAGCCGTATTTCCATCTTTGCAAGGATTGCCAGGATCAAAAACTGCTGGTCTTAATGAGACTTTAACTGCGACTGTAAACACACAGATGCAAGATGCGCCTCCTCATCTTGAACAGGTCATCAACTTTGTAAACTTTGTTGGCAGTCCCAAAGGAGAGGAAATGGCAAAAATTTTTCAGGGGACTCGCAGTTTACTTCAGACCCTAAACAGGCAATTACCATGTCCTTTGTTTTGCTCATTCCGTGAGAGTATAAAAGCCAGAATTTTAACACTCTGGCACCTTATGATGAGTTAGAGGAATATGAAGAGACAAGGGAAGGTAAAAACGTAGCTCTCCATCCTCCCGCCACAGATCCACCCGCTGCTGTTCCTTTAAGAGCTGTAACTTTTCCTTTTGAGAATTATGCTAGTTCTCAGCATGGTGGATTTATAGGTCACTCTGACCTTGTCTTGCTACAGCCAGCATGGCGCACGCTGGCATCAAAGCCTTCCTTGGCATGGGAGGAGCACAAAAGAAAGCTGAGCACTGAGGAGATAAGGGGAGAACAACCCCCTCCCAAAGGCAGCCACAGGCTTTGGCGCGAATCCAAACAAAGGACCATATGGTTACAGCCCTCACCCAGGAGCAGAGACCATACCAATAGATTTTGCAGAGCCTGGAGCGCCACCTACTGGCCACTGGGTGACATTTTCTTCTCAGCCAAATTCCACTGGGGACTCCAGTAGTCCTTGGCAGCCACACTTCACTGCTTTATGCAAACAAAGAGATCCTGCCATGCACTCCAACTTTTCTGGAGCAAATGAATTTGTAGAAGCTTTTCCTGTTAATATGAATCCTATGTTAGCTAATCCAATGCATTGGAGACCTTATCCTCAAGAAACCTTTAAAGTCTTACAACAGGCTGCTAAGGATGATGGTCCTCACAATCCATGGTTTGAACAGCTGCTGGAACAAATTTCTTTAGATCTTAATTGTCCAGCTGACTATATACAATTAACCCGTGCTGTTCTTTTTCCTGGAGATTTTCTCTTGTGGAAAGCAACTTATCATGATGAATGTGAACAGCATTCAGAGAGAAATCAGAATGCAGGAGTGCTGATAGATGCTGAATATTTACAAGGTGAAGGAGTTTACAGCTCTCCTGTGGTCCAGGCACAGGGGTCAGCTCAATACTTTGAACAAGTTCGGTTATGTGCCCTGAAAGTTTTTAAAAATTACCATCCAAGCATGATGTGGCGTTACTAAAACTAATACAAAAGGCAAATGAATCTTTTCCAGAATTTGTTGCTAGATGCACGGAGACTGAGGAGCACAAAGTGCAGCATCAGCAAGCAGCAGAAGCTCTCCTAAGGGAATTGGTGTATGAAGGCTGTACTACTGAGTGTAAGAAAGCAATTAGCTATTCCCGTAGTGCCCCTATAGGGGACTGGATTCTTGCCTGTAGAGATATAGGTATCCAGTCCACTCAGGCACCATTGTTAGCAGAAGCACTTTCTGCTGACCTACAAGTTACTACTCCAACTAATAGACCTGTGGGGAATTTATCACCCACTATATGTCAAAGCTGTGGAGGATTAGGACACTGGGCTCAACAGTGCCCTTCCAAAATACATGCATTAAGGAAGCCCTCATCAGTCTGTCCTAGGTGTAAAAAGGGATATCATTGGGCATGAGATTGCCATTCCAAGGCTAATGCTGACCAAATGCCTTTAAATGGGAAAGGGGGACAACCCTCAACCTCCAAAGTAAGAGGGACCTCACATCCTCGAATAAGGTGGACTATTCCTATAAGCCAGAACAAAGTCCATTTGGAATTAAAGATAGATGGAAAAACCTTTAAAGGAATTAAAGACACCGGAGCTAATGTTTCAATCATTGAGTCAGAGGAAGATAAACAAATGCCTTGAAAGCTAACAGAAAGGCGCTGGAGGACGCCAACCATCCATAAGGCCCTCTAAGCCAGTTACTTGGGAGGATCCTGATAGAGAAACAGGAACAGTCACTCCATTAACAGTTAACAACTTGCCAAATAATTTATGGGGTAGAGATATTTTGGAGGACATGGATGCAGTTTTAATGACTGACAACCAAGCGTTCTATGATGATATTATAGTCCATGATAGGACAGGAACTTCAGGGAACCACCCCCAATTCTAGGAGCCACTGTTCTGTCTCTCAAACCTGATCCAATTCAATTACAATGGGATACTACACAACCAATATGGGTAGAACAGTGGCCTTTACCAGAACAAAAGTTACTACAGCCACAACTCTTAGTTCAAGAGCAATTAACATTGGGTCATATAGGTCAACCTTTAGCCCACATAATACCCCAGTGTTTGTTATCAAGAAAGAGATAAAACTAAATGGAGACTTTTACATGACCTAAGGGCAATTAATAAACACATGCAAAAGATGGGGACATTACAACCTGGTCTTCCCCATCCGTTATTCCTAAAAATTACTATGTCTCTATTTTGGACATAAAAGATTGTTTTTTCTCCATTCCTCTGCATCCAGAGGACCATCCATACTTTGCATTTATGGTACCAACACCCAATAACAATTATCCTACTGATAGATATCAGTGAACTGTCTTGCCTCGAGGAATGAAAAATAGTTCTACTGTTTGCCAACATTATGCAGCTCATGCTACTAAGCCTTTAAGAGGTTCTGCTTTAATTATTCATTATATGGACGATGTGCTGGTAACACACCCAGATCAATTTTCCCTAAAAAGGACATTTGAATCTTTAATATCAAACTTGCAGGTGATAGGCTTAAAAGTGACACCTGACAAGGTTTAAACTGTCCCACCATTCACTTTTCTAGGACATTCTATTCAAAATAAAATTTCCCCTGCAAGGCCTAGGTTACTTATTAAGGATTAGTTGAATTGCAACAATTATGTGGCAATATTAATTGGCTACATTCTTTTCTGCACTTACCATCCAGTGACCTAGACCCATTATTTCAAATGTTAAAAGGGACTAATCTGTTAACCCCTAAGCCTCTCTCAGTGGAAGCAAAGTCAGTGCTAAACCTGATCACAGAACAAATGCAACAATTAGAAATAAACAGGTTTAGAGTTGAAGAGCCTATAGAAGCCTACATTATTCCTACTAAAAGTACACCAGTGGGCAAGGTAGCACAGGAAGCCCAACCTCCCTTCTGGGTTCACTTGTTCTGAAGTGTCACCCAGAAAATAACTCCAATCTTCAATGCAATCCTGTCACTAGCCATAAAAGCACGCAAATTATGTATCAATTTTTATGCCACAGAACCTGATCTCATTGTTATGCACTTTACCAAGGATAAATTAGAAGGCATGGAACTAAGCAAACCTTTATATTATGCTTTAATAGCAGGTTTCCCAGGACATTTGAGTAATCATTACCCAAAAACTCAAATATTTATAATGCTTTTTAATTTTCCTTTATCTGTCAATGGACAAGCCTTTCCAAAGAATCAAGCAATACC
Source organism: Glaucomys volans (assembly GCA_020662805.1). Taxonomy (NCBI): domain Eukaryota; kingdom Metazoa; phylum Chordata; class Mammalia; order Rodentia; family Sciuridae; genus Glaucomys; species Glaucomys volans. The sequence continues at coordinate 99,341 of JAJEJO010003312.1, read as the reverse complement.
TAATGCTGATCTAGCTTTTACAGATGCCAATAAAATTACTTGGGGTTATATCATTAAAGGACCAAATCCTCAAAGGAAAAGAGGTCCTCATGGAGGCTCAGTTCAATTAGGAGAACTTCGAGCTCTCATTGAAATGTTACTACAAAATCAAGAATCTTCTCTAAATATATTTCCAGACAGCAAGTATGTAGTACAGCTTGCTAGGCAATTACCTTTTGCCTTGTTCAGGCTTCAAGACACATTCTTAGATGAACACATTTCACAGCTACAATTGCTACTGGAGAAGAGAAAACACCCTTGGTATATTCAACACCTTTGATGTCATTCTCAGTTACCAGGCATGCCAGCAAATGGAAATGAAGTAGATGAGTACATAATGACTGTTAACTTATCTCCCTTGCAACAGGTCAAAGAGCTGCATGCCAAGTTTCATCTCTCTGGAACTGCCATACATAGATTATTACCTGACCTAACACTTGCATCCTGCAAGCACCCAGTAAAGGCATGCCAGAAATGTAGTCCTTTACTTCCCTTGGGTCCATTGCAGCCACAAGGTACACTGCCACTTGGACTTAATCCTAATAAACTCTGGCAAATGGATGTTACTCATTATGCTCCCTTTGGCAAGGTAAAATACATGCATGTGGCCATTGATCCATACTCAAAAGCCATATTTGCCTTACCCATGTTGGGAGAAAAAGCAAAACATGCTATTAATTTCTTAAAACACACTTTTCTCATTCGTGGAGTACCTTGGTCCATTAAAACAGACAACAGACCTTGCTATGCTGCCTCTACTTTTAAAATTTTTTTAAAGAGTTTCAATATTGAACATGTTACAGGTATACCCTATAACCCTCAAGGTGAAGGAATTATTGAACGAGCTAATGGAACACTTAAGCTTCAGTTAAAAAAAGAAGGGGGGTATACACCCCTGCCTTCTTTAAATTTGACAGTTCAAACTCTTTTTACATTAAATTTTCTCACCTTTGATTATAAAGGTCTCTCTCCTATTCATAAACATTGGGGTGCTCTAATGCCATTCCACTGCCACTAGTTCGGTGGAGGGATCCATTAACTAACACATGGCATGGTCCACACCCATTGCTTACCCAGGGCAGAGGATTTGCTTGTGTCTTTCCAGAAGCTGCAGAAAAGCCTATGTGGGTACCAGCCAGGAACATTCATACTTATGTCCAGACCCCCAACTCATCAGATGGAGAATTTGTCACTGGATGACCAGGGCTCTCAAGGAAGTGGACCACATCGTCCTCTGAGAATGAGACACCACCGCTGTGCGCAAAACATCACATGAGGAGACATCAAAAAACCTCGAGGATCAAGCAGTGACCGTGGCTCCAGATGTGAATCCAGGAGCTGGGACTTTATTTCTTTTAATGTGTACTATTATTACTACTGAATTGTTATCATTTTACTAATATATTCACTTTATATATATTTTATTACTATTGAATTGTTGTCACTTTGCTAATGACGCCACTGTATTGTTAAACTACTGAAATTTTAAGATCGTATTAATGAAGTTTACCTCATATATTGCTATACTACTGTAACCTCATATCTTGTTAAGCTGCCAAAGACTTTAAGATTGTTTTTCTTCCCTGCTGGAGTCTACATGACCTATTGTGAAGCCAGTGCTGTTGTTACTGAGCCATCCAACAACGAGTTCACAGTTTAAAAAAGAAAAGGGGTAAATGTGGGAATGCAGAAAGAAGCTACTGAGGCATGTGCTCCAAAAGGCTGTGGAAAGGCATAATCCTTTGATTGAAAACACAGGATGTTATGTGCTTGCTGGAGAACACTCCTAAGTGGTCTGACCCACCTGTGGACATATCTCCCAGGTGAGCTTAGCTCTCCTCACCTCTCCCTCTGCCCTTTGGTAAACTGTGTGACTCCTCATTGGGCCATCCTTACAGATTATCATGTTACTCTACCTGTTCTTTGTTCTCAGACTCCCCTCGTCTATAAAAGTGCTGTAATTCTTTGAATAAATTTGAGACTGGTTTGGAATTTGCTTTCCCAAGGGTGTTGGTTACCTCATTGGCCTTACCCCCTCCACAAGGGCACAAAGACCCACAGACTGAACCTCAACAAAAATTGATCAGATAGTGTTTTTATGTATGTGTGAATGAGCAAGAGTGGAATCCACCATTCTGTATAAATAACATCCTCCAATAAAATGAGTTAAATCATAAATTGATTATAATTTCTATCACGTTGAAATAATTCAACTGTTAAAATTTTGAAAATAAAAATGAATTAATTAAATACATGAATCACACTTCCAAAGTATTAACCAAAGAAGCTATAGTTACCTCTTTGGATGCAAAAAGAACGTTGTCCAGGATCTTACCTGGATATTGAAGATGAAAGATGTGTCCCCAGGAAATGAGGACAGGCTGAATGAGCCAATGAGTCCTGGTGAGGAAGGCTCATCTCTGGGAGGAGTTCAGGTGCTGCTTTCTGGCTGGGGCAGGGATGCTGAATGAGGTGGTCCCAGGCTGACTCCTGTAGGCTCTGTATCCCTGGGGTGCAATATTCAAAGCTTCTCTTTAGATCAGATATCTCACTAACAATCTGATCCCAAGAGTGCACGTCCTTGAAGACCACTCTGCAGCAGTGAGGGATTCAGGGTGGCTGGTTACTGATCCCTGAGGCCATGTCTGCACCACTTAGTTCTCTGTATTCTCCCTGCTCAGTTGCATGGCCTGGGACTTGCTTATGCAATATTAAGCAATTTTCTAGCATTCCCTTTAAATTATAAACAAAAGCATCTCTTAAATTAATGATCTCAGAAAACCTTATTAAATTTTAGGTATGAAGATACTCTCTTTGTATGTGAGTATAATGTGTTTGTAAATATTAGAAAAGATATTGTGTGAGTTAAATTTTAGTTACTGTGATCAATAACAGATAAATAAAGGCAAGAAATAATAAAGATCACAGCCAAAATTAATTAAATAGAGAAGAAGAAAATAGCCCAAAGGTCAAGTTGATAAAGACTTGGTTCTTTGAAAGATGAACAAGACTCATAAATTCTTAGCAAACCAACTTAAGGAAAGAGATGGAAGACCCTAATTAATAAAATCAGAGATGAAAAAGGAGATATTACAACAGACAACACAGAAATCCAGAGGATTTGTACGAACCAGTTTGAAAACCTATAAACCAAAAACAATTGGAAAATCTGCCAGAAATGGATAAATTTCTAAGCATATATGATCTACCGAAATTGAACAAAGAGAATATTGTTCTGAAAAGTACAATAACAGGCAATTATATTCAAGCATTAATTAAATAAATTCACATGAAAGAAGAGCTAAAGACCAGATGGATTTGCAACTGAATTTTATGAGATCATTAAAAAGTAACACCAATGTTCCTAAAATTATTCCATAGAAGCTAACACTATAAAGTCAATATCACACGGTTACCTAAAATAGAAGGACACTTCAAGGAGAGAAATTATGAATCAATGTCCTTGATGAACATGAAAGGAATATGTCCATTTTAAAAATCAGTTGCAGTAGCAGAGTAGCAGGGGCTGTAGTCAAAGCTGAAAGTAGAGCACTGTTACATAGTTGCAAAAACCCTTAACAAAATATCTGAACGACAAATTCAGAACCACAGCAATAAGATCATACAGCTGGGCACAGTGGCACATGACTGTAATACCAGCAGGTCACGTGGCTGAAGAAGGAGGATCATGAGTTCAAAGCCAGCCTCGGCAAAAGCAAGGCACTAAGCAACTCGGTGAGACCCTGCTTCTAAGTAAAATACAAAATAGTGCTGG
>JAJEJO010003312.1:81098-95427 GCA_020662805.1 Glaucomys volans | reverse complement strand
GACTCCTGGAGAGCTCCAGCCTGGAGCAGCTGGAGTCCCCAGGCACAGCAGGGATCTGAGGGTCTTTGGTGACATTTTACAGCGTCCCCAGGAGAGAGCAGCCACCTGCCACCTCCTGAGCCCCCAGTGAGTAGTTCAGGCCTGCCTGCGCTATCAAGCCCAGTGTCTCCATCACTGAGCAGAGTTCTGTGCACCCCCCCAACTTGTCTAGTGCCCAGGCCCACATCTTGGCCCGGGTTCTGGCACCTGTGCTGTATCTGATCATCTATCAACACCAGGCTGCCTCCGCTCAGAAGCACTGAACAATCCCAACTTGGAGGTAGTGGGACAGCACCTTTCTTGGGTCACAACTTGATCAAGTACTTCTCAAACTTCAGGTCATTGAAAAATGAGAGGTTTGAACTGTATGGCATATTTTTATCACAGAAAGTTTTTTTAAATTAATTGTAATACTACGATTATTCCTAATATATCCACTATATTTCTACCTTTTTCTTTCATTACTATGATTATCACTCTATCTCCCTCTTATATATCTGTTTTGTTGGAGAATCTCTTTTTCCTCACACTAACAACCTATTCCTTTTAATTCCACTTCCACTATTCATATGACGTAGTTTATCTATAGACACACTTCTTATCTTATTAGTATTTTGTCCAATATCCCTCCTCATTCTCACTGTCCAACATTAGGATTTGCAGTCCTTATTGCAAATCTACTGGTTATGCTATAGATAATAATTTGAACTCATCTCTGTTTATTAAGACAACACTGTTAATATATTAATAGGGGCTATTTAGATTAAGGACATATTGTTTATATGGTTTGCTCCCAATATTGATCTCTCAATTCAAGGGGAGGTATTGAAAATAGGCAGGAATCCTGTAAGTTCTTAAGGGGAAACTGCAATACTTAGGATTCGCACTACTAGGGGGGAGGATACACTAGCAACATGAGAAAACATGAGAAGAAAACGTCCCAAACAAACCCAGACACTATACCAAAAGTACTCAGTGGCAACATGGCAGAAGCATTGTCAGAAAAGGAGCTGTACATAATTAAAATGATCCAAGAAATGAACAAGGAGTCGAGAGAGCAAATGCAGCAATACTAAAAAAGCAACTGCAGGAAGCAAAAGATCGTACCAATAAAGAGATAGAGATTCTGAAAAAAAAAAACCCAGAAATCCTTGAAATGAAGGTTATCATAAACCAAATTAAAAACTGAATAGAAAACTTAATGAATAGGCTAAATCACTTGGAACACAGAACCACAGACAACAAAGACAAAATATTTAATCTTGAAAACAAATTCAACCAGACAGAGGATAGTAAGAAATCATGAACAGAATCTCCAAGAGTTATGGGACATCATGAAAAGACAAAATTTAAGAGTTATTGAGATTGAGGAAGGCACAGAGACACAAACCAAAGGAATGAATAAATTTTTCAATGAAATAATATCAGAAAATTTCCCAAATCTGATGAATGAAATGGAAAATCAAATTCAAGAGGCTCAAAGGACACCGAATGCACAAAATCACAACAAATACACACCCAGGCACATTATAATGAAAATACCTAACATATAAAGCAAAAATATAATTTTAAAAGCTGCAAGAGAAAAAACAACAGGTAACATATAGGGGAAAACCAATACAAATATCAGCAGATTTCTCTGCCCAGACCCTAAAAGCAAGAAGGGCCTGGAACAATATATTCCAAGCACTGAAGGAAAATGGATGCCAACCAAGGATCTTATACCCAGCAAAACTTACCTTCAGATTTGAAGATGATATAAAATCCTTCCATGATAAACACAAGCTAAAATAATTCACAATAAGAAAGCCTGCCCTACAGAAAATCCTCAGCAACATATTCCAAGAGAAAGAAATGAGAAAAAGCAATGGAAGTCAGGAAAGGGAGGAATTACCCTAAAGGAACAGCCAATTAAAGGAAAAACCAAGTATGACTAAAATCCAAAAATAAGTCAAAATGACCAGGAATGCAAGTCATATGTCAATAATAACCCTAAATGTCAATTGCCTAAACTCACAAACATGTCAGAATCTCTGGGATACTATGAAAGCAGTGCTAAGAGGAAAATTCATTGCATGGAGTGCATTCAATAAAAGAGGGAAAAGGCAACAAATCAAGGACCTCATATTACAGCTCAAAGTCCTAGAAAAAGAGGAACGGATCATTACCCAAAGTAGTAGAAGATAGAAAATAATTAAAATCAGAGCTGACATCAATGAAATTGAAACAAAAGAAACAATTCAAAAATTGACAAAACAAAAAGTTTGATCTATGAAAAAATAAATTGACAAACCCTTAGTCACACTAGCAAAGAGAAGGAGAGAGAAAATGCAAATTATAAAATTTGTTACGTAAATGGAAATATTACAACAGACACAATTGAAATACAAAACATAATTAGAAGCTTTTTTGAAAGTCTATACTCCAACAAAATAGAAAACCTGGAAGGCATCAACAGTTCTTAGAGGCATATGAGCCACCCAAACTGAATCTGGAGGACATACACAACTTAAATAGATCAATTATAAGCAATGAAATAGAAGAAGTAATCAAAAGCCGACCCACAAAGAAAAGTCCAGTACCAGATGGATTTACAGCTGAGTTCTACAAGACCTTCAAAGAAGAGCTCATTTCAATACTCCTCAAAGTATTTCATGAAATAGAGGAGGAGGGAACCCTTCCAAACACATTCTATGAAGCTAATATCACAGTGATACCAAAACCAGAGAAGGACACATCGAGGAAAGAAAAGTTCAGACCAATAACACTAATGAATATAGATGCCAAAACTCTTAACAAAATTTTAGCAAATTGCATACAAAAGCATATTAAAAAGATAGTGCACCATGATCAACTGAGTTTCATTCCAGGGATGCAAGGTTGGTTCAACACCCAGAAATCAATAAATGTAATTCACCACATCAACAGAATTAAAGTCAAGACCACATGATTATTTTAATACATGCAGAGAAAGTATTTGATAAAATACAGCACCCATTCATGCTCAAAACACTAGAAATATAGGAATAGTAGGAATGTTCTTTAACATCGAAAAGGCTATGTATGCTAAGCCCACAGCTAACATCAATCTAAATGGAGAAAAATTGAAAGCATTCCCCCTGAGAACTGGAACAAGGCAGGAATGCCCTCTATCTCCACTTCTGTTCAACATTGTCCTTGAAACTCTAGCCAGAGCAATTAGACATACCAAAGAAATTAGAGGAATACAAATAGGAAAAGAAGAGCTCAAACTATCCTTATTTGCTGAAAACATGATTCTCTATTTACAAGACCCTAAAAACTCCACCAGAAAACTTCTGGAACTCATAAATGAATTCAGTAGAGTAGCAGGATATAAAATTAATGATCATAAATCCAATGCATTTTTATTCATAAGTGATGCATCCTCTGAGAGAGAAATGAGGAAAACTATGCCAATCCAATCACAATAGCTTCTAGAAAAATAAAACACTTGGGAATCAATCTAACAATAGAGGTGAAAGACCTCTAGAATGAGAACTAGAATTACAGAACACTAAGGAAAGAAATTAAAGAAAGTCTGAGAAGATGGAAAGATCTCCCATGTTCTTGGATAGGCAGAATTAATATAGTCAAAATGACCATACTACCAAAAGTGCTATGCAAATGCATTGCAATTCCAATTACATTCCCAATGACAGACCTCATAGAATTAGAGCAAGCAATCATGAAATTCATTTGGAGGACTAAGAGACCCAGAATAGCTAAAACAATTCTTAGCAAGAAGAGCAAAGCAGGAGTATCACAATATCAGACCTTCGAAAATACTACAGAGGAATAGTAACAAAAATAGCATGGTATTGACACCAAAATAGACAGGTTGATCAATGGTACAGAATAGAGGACACAGAGACAAACCCACATAAATACAGTTATCTCATACTTGACAAAGGAGCCAAAAGTTACAATGGAGAAATGATAGCCTCTTCAACAAATGATGATGGGGAAAGTGGAAATCCATACGCAGCAAAATGAAACTAAATCTATATCTCTCACCCTGCACAAAACTCAACTCAAAATGGGTCAAGGACCTAGGAATTTGACCAGAAACCCTCCACATAATAGAAGAGAAAATGGGTCCAAATCTTCATCATGTTGGCCTAGGACCAGATTTCCTTAACATGCATCCCAAAGCACAAGAAATAGAAGCAGGAATCAATGTTTGGGATAGAGCCAAACTAAAATGCTTTATCTCAGCAAAGGAAACAATCAGCAATGTGAAGAGAGAACCTTCAGAGTGAGCGAAAATCTTTGCCACACACTTCATATAGAGCACTAATCTCCAGAATCTATGCAGTACTCAAAAATCTTTATACCAAGAATACTAATAACTCAATCAATAAATGGGCCAAATAAATGAACAGACACTTTACAGATGAAGATCTATAAGCAGTCAACAGATTCATGAAAAAATGTTCAACATCCCTAGTTATGAGAGAAATGCCAATCAAATCTACCTTAATATTTCATCTTACCCCAATTAGAATTTCTTTTATCAAGAACACAGGCAACAACAGGTGTTGGCGAGGATGTGGGGAAAAAGGTACACTCATTCATTGCTGGTGGGATTGCAAGTTGGTGCAGCCACTCTGGAAAGCAGTGTGGAGATTCCTTAGAGAACTTGGAATGGATCCACCATTTGACCCAGCTTTCCCACTCCTTGGCCTATACCCAAAGGACTTAAAATCAGATTACTACAGTGATGCAGCCACATCAATGTTCATAGCTGCCCAATTCACAATAGCTCGATTGTGGAACCAACCTTGATGCCCTTCAATAGATGAAAGGGTAAAGAAACGGTGGTATATATATACACAATGGACTATTAATCAGACATAATGCAAACTAAAATTATGTCATTTGCAGGTAAATGGATGATGTTGGACACTGTTATATTAAGTGAGATTAGCCAATCCCCCAAATCCAAAGGCTGAATGGTCTCTCTGATAAGTGAATGATGATGCACCATGTGGGGTGGAAGGTTGGCAAGAATGGAGGAAGGATAGATATCATAGAGGCAAGGTAGGGGTGGGGTCGGGTTTGGGGGGTAATAATAACACAATGTGTTACAGACATCATTGCCCTGTGTACATGTATGAATGCACAGATGGTGTGACTCTATTTTGTGCACAACCCAAGAAACAATAGCTGTACTCCATTTGTGTTCAATGAATCAAATTAAACAAATAAAAGAAAAGAAATTCAACACCTTCTGATAAAAACTCAAAAAAAACTAGGAAAGAGGTATTCACCTCAACATAACAAAGGCTAACATGACAAACTCAAATCTAGCATCATATTAAATGCAATACAACTACATCACTTACTCTAAAATCAGGAGGAAGACCATTGTGCAATCTCACTAAACCTGCTCCATATAGTACTAAAAATTCTTTCCAGGCAAAAAAAGGTATAGAATGGATATGAATAGGAAAGGAAGAAGTCAGATTTTCCCTATTTACAGACATCATCCTATAATTAGAAGACCCTAAAGGATCCACCTGAAAACATGTACTTCTGATAAACAAATTTTTCAAAGTAGCAGGATACAATATTTATATTGAAAATTAATTGCTTTTGTACCCACAATCAATAAACCCATTGAGAATGAAATGAGGGAAAGAATTCCATTCACTATGACCTCAAAAACAAAAACCCTAGGAATAAAACTAGCCAAAGAGATTAAAGACCTCTATATGGAAAATTAGAGAACATTAGAAAAAAGAAATTAAAATCCGAAAAATGACAGATTACACATTATTTATGTATGATCTATCAAAATGTATAAATACATTCCACTGCCACATACAACTAATTGGAACAAATAAAATAAAATAAGTTTTAAAAAAGAAAAGAGAAATAAAAGAGGACACAAGAAGATGTTTCAGTAGGCAAAGTTAATATTGTCAAAATGGCCATACTACCAAAAGCAAGATACAGATTCAATGCAATCCTCTTCAAAATGCCAAGAGAATTCTTCACAGAATTAGAGAAAAGTTCTAAAATTAGTTAAAGGAATAAAAGACCCAGAATAGCCAAAGAAGTTCTGACCAATCAGAGCAATGCTGAGGCACCACAATACCCAACTGTGAATTATACTATAGAGTGATAGTGATACAAACAGCATGGTAAAGGCACAAAAAAAGATGTGCAGACCAAGAGAAAACACAGAAGACAAGAAGACAAACCAACACAGATACAATTACCTGATACTTGATAAAGCTGTCAAGAACATTCATTGGTAAAAGACAATGTTTTAAAGAAATGGTGATGGGGAGACTGGATAATCATAGGTAGAAGAATAAACCTAGCTCCTGTCTCTCGATCTGCACAAAAGTCAACTTAAAATGGATCAAAGCCAAATAAGCCAAACCCAAAAAACAAAGGCGGAATGTTCTCTCTGATATGTGGATGCTAATTCACAATAAACAGGGTGATTGGAAGAACAGAGTTACTTTATATCAGGTAGAGAAGAGTGAAAGGAGGGGAAGGGCATGGAAGTAGGAAGGACAGTAGAGTGAAACACATATTATTACCTCATCTCCATGCAGGACTGCATGACTGATGTGATCCTACACTGTGTACAATCAGGAAAATGAGAAGGTACACTCCATTTATAAATGATTTATCAAAATTCATAAATGCATTCTACTGTCATGTACAACTAATTAGAACAAATTTTTAAAATTAAAAAAAATGCAGTAAAGCAATTACACAAGAAAGTGCACAATTGCAAGAGGAAAACACAGGGGAAACACCTGAATGTATGGTAGCTGTATTTTTAGCCTATTGAGGAGCATCCTGTTGGTCTCCATGATGACTGTATTATATTAGTTCACGTTCTCACCAACAGTATATGCATAATCTTCATTCTTCATATCTTCACCTACACATCTTATCTTGATTCTTTTCGCCATTTCCATTCTCCATGGGGCATCCCATTGTGGATTTTATTTGCATTTTCCTAATAGTTATTGATTCGAGGATATGCTGTACATTTTTTAACCCAAACAGGGTAATTAAAAGAAACATAAAATAAGCAAATATTTGAAAAAAACTGACAGAAATAATAACAACTTGCTAGTATGTTTTAAGCCAACTCTTAGGACAAAAGCAACAAATGTCCCAACAATACCAGTGTCCAGGATTCTTGTGCACCTGTGGGGGCCAGAAGAAAAGGAAGGCAGCAGAGACAGAAAGGAGGACACTGAGCCAACATGTCTAAAGAGGTCACCAGCTGTCAGACTTGCAGGAATGAAAAGGTTTAATCAGCACAAGTGACTCAATGAGGAGCTCATGTTTGGTGAGGTGAGGTCACCATGGATGTAAGGTCATCACACTATGAGGTGGAGGAGATGGACTTGACTTTGAAAATTTCCATATCCCTTTAAGTCGAATGGGGAAAGCTAGGTCCTTGTGGCATATACATTCCTCCCAGAGACACAACTAATCATTTTCACCAGGAGAGAGGAAGAGCATATTCAGTGTCATTCGTAATGGCAGAAAACAGGTATCCAAATTCTATAGGTACATTGTGGAAGCAACCTAGATGCCCTTCAACAGAGGAATGGATAAAGAACCTGTGGTTGCATTCTTGATAATAGACATTTTAATTGGGGTGAGATGGTATCTTAGGGTAGATTTGATTTGCATTTCTCTTATTACTAGAGATGTTGAACATTTTTTCATATATCTGTTGACTGCCTGTAGATTCTCTTTTGTGAAGTGTCTGCTCATTCCCTTAGCCCATTGATTGATTGTGTTATTTGTGCTCTTGCTGTAAAGTTTTTGAGTTCTTTATAAATTCTAGAGATTAGTGCTCTATCTGAAGTGTGTGTGGCAAACATATCCTCCCAATCTGTAGACTCCCTTTTCACATTGCTGATTGTTTCCTTTGCTGAGAAAATGCTTTTTATTTTGAATCTATCCCATTTATTAATTCCTTCTTTTATTTCTTGTGCTTTGGGTGTCATGTTGAGGAAGTATGGACCTAGGCAAACGTGGTGAAGATTTGGACCTACTTTTTCTTCTATTAGGTGCAGGGTCGCTGGTCTAATTCTGAGGTCCTTGATCCATTTTGAGTTAAGGTACTCTCATACATTGCTGGTGGGGTTGCAAATTGGTGCAGCCACTCTGGAAAGCAGTATGGAGGTTCCTTAGAAAACTGGGAATAGGACATCATTTGACCCTTCTATCCCACTGCTTGGCCTATACCCAAACTACTTAAAATCAGATGACTACAGTGATGCAGCCACATCAATGTTTATAGCAGCCCAATTCACTATAGCAAGACTGTGGAACCAACCTAGAAACCCTTTGATAGATGAATGGATAAAGAAATGATGGTATATATACACAATGGAATATTATTCAGCCATAAAGAATAATAAAATGATAACCTTTGTAGGTAAATGGATGGAGTTGGAGAGTATCATGCTAAGTGAGATAAGCCAATCCCAACAAACAAAAGGCCGAATAATTTCTCTGATAAGTAGTGGATGGCACATAAGAGGGGTGGGGGGAGGTAGAGAAAGGAGGAAGGATGAATTGTAGAGAGGAAAGTAAAGGGAGGGGGTGGGGAATAAAAGATAACAGAATGCTACAAACTTCATTATACTATGTATATGTTTAAATATGCAAATGGTGTGATTCTACTTTGTACAAAACCAGAAAAACAATAGTTGCACTCCATTTGTGTACATTGAACCAAAAATAAAAAAAGAAACTGTGGTATTTATACAGAACGGAATATTATTCAGTCTTAAAGAAAATAAAGTTATGACATTTGTTGGTAAATGGATGGAATTGGAGAAGATCCTGTTAAGTGAAATAAGCCAATGCCAAAAAAACCAAAGGCCAAATGATCTCTCGTATAAGTGGTTGATGACAAATAGTGGGGGTGGGAGGAGGCACAGGAAGAATGGAGGAGGGATGGAGTGTAGAGAAGAAAATGCAGGGTGGGAGGGAGTGAGGAAGGAAAGATAATAGAATGAGACGTACATCTATACTCTATGTATGTGTATGAATAGGCAAATTGATTCTACTTTATGTACAACCAAAAAAATGATAGTTGTACTCTATTTGTGTACAATGACCTAAAATTAAAAAAAATAATAAGTATAAAAAATTACAAAAACAAATTTCATCAACATTAGAAAGACTATTTTTGATTGAAAACACACATCATGTAAAAACAGAGAGCGATGAAAATAAAAGAATAGGTGCTGAGCCCCCAAACACAGACTCGCAGAAGTGCAATGATAAAAATAACAACACTGATGCAGAGTCAATCCATCAGCCTTGCCTTTTTCTTCTATAGTACTGGAAATTGAATCTGTGCTCTGTCACAGAGTTACATCCTCAGCCCTTTTTAAAATGTTTATTGTCAGGATCTTTCTAGTTTCCCAGGCTGGCTAAGAAATGGCAGTCCTCCTACCTCAGCCTCCTGAGTAGCTGGAATGGCATGCATAGGCCACTTCACCTGCCTACATTCAACCAATATCAATGTCAGAAAGAAACTGAGTGATATCATCAGTTTTCAGGGTAAATAGAAAGGGTGATAACAATGCATTAGTTTTCAATGAAGCTAGGTTTTTGTGACAAATACTTGTTACACTGACAACTCCTGATCACAATGATCTAATCTCTCCATTCCCTAAGAATATATGAAATTACATTGAAGACCCACCAAGATAATCTGAGACAAATTGCTCCTTGCAAATACACTTTTTGGAATATATACCACTCACCAATTATTATGAAAGATCCTTTTCTTAAGGGAAGTCATGAAAATGTGGAAGTGTCATTTTGCAAGTCTACCATCCAAATTCTAACAGAGGTATCTTCTCCATGGCATAATAAATTGTCTATTATAGTGCACCAAGAGAAAGGCCCTCTGCTTTCAGGCTGTGGCATCACTTCCACTATGACCCCTGCATCTGTGTAACCAACTGGAGACAGAGCAGAACAAGAGCTTGGAAGAGGCCAACTCACACAGGACCAATGACTCCCTAATCCCCCAAAATTACACTTCCTCAAATTCTGATGTCTCTTCCTTGGCTCAATACATTAGACTTAGGGCTTCTTTTTCTTATGAGAATTAATGGCATTTTCACCAAAGAAGTTTCACAGTATGAGGTCAAGCCACTGAAATAACCTATGTGAATTTCACATATTACAAAACCAAGTAGATTAATGATAATGTGACATCATAAGGATACATTTCTTCCATGGATATCTCAGAAATTCCTTAAGTGAATATGAAAAGTCAGTTCCTTTGCCTAAACGTAGGCCCACCTGTGGGATCTAGCACATGAGGCTTTAGCCTTGGGAATAGGCTGAAGTTTGTCTCCAGCAGTGAGAATGCCTTGCTTAAACTTCTCTCTGCCTTACACACCTTCTGCGACCTCTCAGAAAGTGATACAAAAAATATGATTAAAATAGAATTGCAAACTGAGGCTCTGCTTCATAGGGTCAGCTTGGACATTGAAATAATTTCTCAGACATCAGACATGACATGTCTATTCCCAAAGCAAAACCAGATTTGAAGCCCAAGTTGAAATATCATTACACCTATCTGCCAATGTCTTCTGGAAGAATCTGGTGATGAATGAGTCCTGCATTCTGACTCACCACTCTTTCTGCCATTCTAGCTCATTCTGGTAATTCAGAAAGAAAGGAGAGGACAGGATCATGGAGAAGACAGCACCATGCTGAGCAGTCTCAGAGCTCTCTGCATTTCCCTGTTCCTCAGGCTGTAGATGAAGGGGTTCAACATTTGAGGGACCACCATGTACATCATCAAAGCCACTGCAGTCTTCATGGAAAAGTCAGTAACTGCAGAGCTCATGTACACTCCAAAACCTGTTCCATAGAATAAGGACACAACTGAGAGGTGAGACCCACAGGTGGAAAAGGATTTATACCATCCACCCACTGATGGGATCCTCAAAATAGAGGACACGATTTGCTTACAGGAGAGAATAATCCCAACAAGAGGAATTCCAACATATAGGCTAGACACTGAATATATCAAAAGGTTATTGATGAGGATATCAGAACAGGCCAGCTTGATGACCTGAGCAAGTTCACAGAAGTGGGGGATCTCCAGGGCTGTGCAGAAGGACAGGCACAGCACCATCAGAGTGTGCAGGAGGGAATGCACAATGCTAATGAGCAGGGAGAGTAGAATCAGTAGGACACATTGGCAGGGGTTCATGATGACCATGTACCTGAGAGGGTGACAAATGGCCACATAGCGGTCATAGGTCATTACTGCAAGCTGATAATTTTCTAAACCACCAAAAACCAAAACAAAGCAGACCTGGGAGAGGCAGCCTGTGTAACTGATGCTCTGATCCTGTGCTTGGATGTTCACCAGCATCTTTGGGATGGTGGTTGTGCTTACACAGATGTCAGTGAAGGACAGGTTGGAGAGGAAGAAGTACATGGGGGTGTGAAGGTGGGGGTCAGAGCTGATGGCCAGGAGGTTGAGCAGGTTGATCACCATCCCAGGATGGTGATCAGGTACTTGGAGAGGATCAGGCTGAAGATGAGGGGCTGCAAACCTGGATCATCTGTGAGTCCCAGGAGAAGGAATTCTGAACAGCTGCTTCATTTGTGGATTCCATGTTTTGGTGAATCTTATGGAAAACATGAGGTGAAATTAAACTAATGTAAATGTTTTCTGTATACTAGATACAGCGGAACCAACTGGGAAGATGCTTAAGAAATCAAAACAAATCTTGATAATACTGGACATCCCTTAAAAATCTCAGGGTGTGAAGAAAGGCAATGTATCTTTTATCAAAACTCCCAGGGAAGTTGCTATGGCTAAAAGTTTGAGAACCCATACTCCAAAATTATTTTTCACATATTATGTGAACCACAGAATATTAGGTCTTCGCTTATGTTGTCCCTCTTATTTACAGCTCCTCTAACCTGCATTCCCGTTATTGAACACCAACACCTTTCCACTTACTGTGCCAAATGCTGAGACGATACCAAAGAATAGACATGTATTTTCCCTTCAGAATTAATCAATGTCTTCAAACAAAAAGAGAAGCAAAAATGAACTCATCAAATATTTTACATAAGGCCATGATCTCCAACTTTGCCATGAATCATCTAACTGGCTCTTGAAATTGTAAATACTACCATGTCCCAGGCAACATGAGGGCACATCATGGACACCAAGTGCACTTTAAAGGGTTGGCAAAGGCCTGGTCAGAGCTCAGATCATCTGACTGCTGAGTTGACTCTTGAACAGACTTTGCTCATGTCTCTGGGCTTACAGCACCAGCACTGCTAACTGATGGTGAAGGTCTTATATTTCCCCTTTATATTTTGCATAGTGTCTTTCTGAACACAGCCCCAAGTTTTCCCTTGATTTTTCAGTATGCCCACTTCTACCTGTTAAGTTGATTGTAGCAGGAGCAGGGAATTCACCCAGCTGGACATGCACAATATAAAATGTTGCCTATAAACTTGAAGCACGTAAATTTCTCCCTTGGAAATACAAGCAAACTGGTTTAGCAATTAATTCTAAGTGAAATTGGGTAATAATGTTGAAGAGATTATCTGTCTTGTCCCAAGGGAATTTCTTCCTATAATGAAATAAGTAGTATACCATGAAATAATTTTTTTAAACAAAATCATTACATGAGAGAAAGAATAAAACACAGAAGACTCTAAAAACAGATGGAAATAAGAACAATTTTTTGATATTCAGAAGATAGGTACTTACAAGAAAAAAAAGACTTAATCAGGCTTCCCAGTAGGAACGTCCCTGGAACATGATGATTGCTGTCTCCTGGGGAAAGAAGAAGCAGCTGTGGCAGTGATGACCATTGGTGTGATATTAGACTCACACATTGAATGGAATCCGGATCCAGTCTGAGCTTTATGAACGGAAACAGTCTTCAACTGATGAGAAACCTGGGTGTCCTTTCTAAGATAACGGGAACTGCCTGATGGTGTTTCAGTTAGCTGTGATGTGGTCATCATTTCACAGGTTGCACTTCTCCAGTCCTCACACTGCATATCTTAATAGATACAATTTTTATTTTTGCAGTCACACCTAAATCAGGGAGAGGGAGAAACTCGTGGGGATGTCTTGATGATAAGCAATGAGCAGAGCAAATATGTTGGGTATGTGGGACCCTCATTCTGACATTGTTTTCCATCCATCTGTCTTTGTGGTGTGTGTGTGTGTGTGTGTGTGTGTGTGTGTGTGTGTGTATGTGTGTGTATGGGGGTGAGTCTTCCATGAGCAATAGCATATGGCACTTTTCACTCCTCAGAAGGAAGTGACTAGTTGGATCAGTTAAGAGGGAAGAAGGAGAGAACATCTCAGCTTGATGAATGCGAATCTCAGGGAAGAGTTTCGGGACTGAATCAACCTCTGAACTACCTTCTAACTACTTTTAGAAAGGTAAGAAGGAAACATGAATGATACCAACATCCCTTTGACCTGGACATATTATCACATACATAGCAATGACATTGAATTAAACAAAAATGAATTGAGTGCAGGATCAGAGAAATCATGAATAGCTAAACAGGGGAAAATTAATATGAGAAAAGTCTACACCATGATAAAATTTTAAGTATTTCTGCCCTCACATAGGTATGTCTGTTTTTAGAAAGCACAGAGAATCATGAAGGGCAAACTACCAATGGTCAACAATAAAAACAAACTTCTCCATCCTTTCTTTAGTCTTTTTTATTTCCAAGAATAATAGAGGCACATTTGAAGCCTCACTTCATGTACGTGTATGAACTTAATTTTTTTCCTTCACTGGGGAAATTACCACTTTAGTATGACATACTATTCTTCCAATAATCCTTCCATTATTATTACATTCAGTAGCATTACTGTATATGATAAATTCACATTGTGTTGCATTTTAAGCCTCTTACATGAACTGAAGTCCAGTGTATATGACATTCATAACTGGCATTCATAGAAAGTCTATATATTTGTGGATGTTTATATATTTAGTCCTCCTCTCTTGATCCTTACTACAATAATGTTCTGCTATATCATCACAACATAATTTATTTAAACAATCCCTGATAGATGTTGTGGCTACTGCCTTTAATTTTGGCTAGATGTCCCATGTACAGCCATGCCTGGGAGACACTCATTCCAGATGGCATGCCTTGGAAAAGGAGAGGGGGAATGGAGGGGTGTATCTAAGTGGTGGATTCTATATGCTTGTTATTTTAGTATTTCATTTCAAAATTCTGA
>JAJEJO010003312.1:62851-81088 GCA_020662805.1 Glaucomys volans | reverse complement strand
AACATTGTTTAATTGTGGAAAGAGATGGAGTGTGGTGATGTGTTGCTGTTGTTGTTAATTATGCCATCTATGAGGGATTTGTTTAAAAATATTTGGTAATTTTAGAAGTGAAAAAAGGGGACTAGGAAGATGCCAGATGAGGATTTCTGCATCTCCATCTCTTCCCACAGTCCTCACAGCCCCCCTGCAGGGAGAGTACAAAGCTCTGCATTTGATGATAGCCAAAAGGCCAAGAAGAAATTAGTATAAAGCTCTATAGACAAGGATGGACCAAGAACCAGCAAGGAGAACAGAGAGGACTGATTGTTATAGGCTGAAATTTACCCACCCCAAAATTTATATGTGGAAATCTTAACCCCAGATATTGCAAACACTATTGTAATTGGAGATGGTTCTTTGAAGAGGTGATTCATTTAGAATGCAGTCATTAGAATGAGCCTGGAATGAGAGAGGCATCATTACCCTATGTACATGTATGGTTACATGAATGGTGTGAATCTACATCATGCACAACCCTAGAAATGAAAAGTTGTTCCCCATTTGTGTACAATGAATCAAAATGAAGTGGGTAAAAATTTTAAGATTTCATCTTACCCCAATTAGAATGTCTTTTTTTTAATAAAACAGGCAACAACAGGTGTTGGCGAGGATGTGGGGAAAAGAGTACATTCATACATTGCTGGTGGGAGTGCAATTTGGTGCAGCCACTCTGGAAAGCAGTGTGGAGACTCCTTAGAAAACTTGGAATGGATCCACCATTTGACCCAGCTATCCCACTCCTTGGCCTATACCCAAAGGACTTAAAATCAGATTACTACAGTGATGCAGCCACATCAATGTTCATAGCTGCTCATTTCACAATAGCTAGATTGTGGAACAAACCTAGATGCCCTTCAATATATGAATGGATAAAGAAACTGTGGTATATATACACAATGGAATATTATTCAGCCTTAAAGAATAATAAAATTATGGCATTTGTAGGTAAATGGATGATGTTGGAGACTGTTATGCTAAGTGAGATAAGCCAATCCCAAAAATCCAAAGGTCTAATGGTCTCTCTGATAAATGAATGATGATGCATAATGCGAAGTGGAAGGGTGGCAAGAATGGAGGATGGATAGATAGCATAGAGGGATGGGAGGGGTGGGGTCAGGGTGGGGGCTAAGAATAATAACAGAATGTGTGATAGACATCATTGCCCGGTGTACATGTATGAATGCACAGATGGTGTGACTCTACTTTGTGTACAACCAGAGAAACAATATCTGTACTCCATTTGTGCTCAATGGATCAATAAGCAAATAAACAATAAATAAATAATTTTTTTTAATTCTTAAGAAACGTATGTTATGACCTCAAAAAAAATGAGCCTTAATCCAACATGACTGGGGTCCTTCTAAGAAGACATTAGGACACAGACACCCAAAGAAGCCACAGAACATTAGAGCACAGGAAACAGGCATCAATAAACCATGGAGAAACACTTCAGAAGAAACCCCTTCTGCTGGTTTCTTAATCTTTGAACTTCTACCTCCAGACTCATAGGAAATATCCTTCGAAAGTAGAGCAACCCCATTTCTGGTACTTTGTTATGGGAAACCTAGCATGCTTACACACTGACCAAAACCCTTTCTAAAGATCACCAGAAAAACTCAACTAAGTACCATAACATTAGGAAAGAGTCTTGTTTGAGGACAAGCTCATTTCTGCTCAGAAGGAAATGGATCCCTGTCCTTGAGGGAAGTACAAACCATCACAATCAGAACTGGGTGGATATGGTGGAAATACTCATGAGAATGTGTAAAGGGTGACAGTCAGAGGTGGATCTCACTGGGGGATGTGTTTCTCATCATCTTTTGCATGCCCTCCCTCTCCTGCTTCCCAGCATGATACTGTAATAAAATACCTGTCTGGATCATTTCAAAGCACTTACTAAGAGACTCTCATACCTGGCTGTGTTCACTGTACCATGATGCTCAGCATCTCCCCTGGATGGTGAAGACAGAAGATAAGTTCTCAAACCGAGTGGGCATGTTGATTGGGTCTGTGATCAGTAAGGACCATCTCTGGGAGGAAGTCTAGTGCTGCTTCCTGGCTGGGGCAGGGCTTTTGAGGGAGGTGATCACAGGCAGACTCCTGTAGGTATGTATCCCTGAGGCTCAAATCCAAAGTGCTCATTAAACCAGCGGTCTTACGTTCATTCTGATCCCTGGAGAGAACATCCTTGAAGACCAATCCATACCTCTGTGCAGATGGAGAGTTGAGGATGGCTGATTTCCTGACCCCGGAAGCCCAGTATAGAACACCCCATTCTCTCCATTGTCTCTGCTCTTTGCTGTTGCATGGACTGGCACACGTTTCAGTTGGCACTTTTCCAGTGAATTCCAATCATGGATTTTATCAATGCACAAAAACAGCTCTATATATTTCATAAATTTGGAAAGCCTGATTCAATTCCAAATATAAAATATTTATACTGTATGTAAGAGTAAATAATATGAATGCAAATATTAATGAAGATATTATAAAAATGCAAAAACTAACAAAATCTCTTCTTCACAGTCATTAAATATTTGCTGAATGTTGCGAATTTTATGCTCTCTCTCTAGCTTTTATTTAATTCATTAGTTGGTGGTGGAGCTTGAACCCAGGGCCATGCACATGGTAGGCAAGTGCTCTACCACTGAGTTATGTCTCCAAGCCCTTTTCATTTAATTTTGAAACAAGGTCTCACTGAATTGACAAGGCTGACCTTGAACTTGCAAGCTCCCACCTCATCCCCAAGTAGCTTGGACTACAGACTGCACAATTATATCTAGCTTCCTTCTCTATATACTGTACTGCAGATTCTGATATGATTTCTTTAGTGACATAGTGCAAACATTATACACAGGACTATATTCCACTGTTTTGACATTTATAAATTCCTTTTCCAACCCATCACAATGCATTCAATGCACAGTTTGTTTTTTCTTACATTAGGTGATTATGGTTCTTTGTTGTCAGTTAAGGTGTCATTTCAATTGCAAAGTCACCACAAGCAGTGATATGTTGATATGTCCCTGCACTCTGCACACTTGGGTAGATTTCCATCTTCATTTAGTAGGTGGAAATTGTGGTCTATGTTGATGTTTATTATAAACTTTTTAAAACATAATTTTTTATTTAAGAACTTCAATTTTTTACTTGTTAATCAATATATATTATGCCATATTAACTCATCTAATATATAGTTATGCTTTTCAAGGTAGATTATTTTGAATTTAAAGCAAGATGGCACTGTGATGTCTTTCATCACCATGTCAAATCCATCAAGTCTTATTTAGAGGAATAATTGAGAAAATGGAGAGAGCCAGAAATTGGATTACAAAACAAGGTCAAACTTTCCATGAACTGCAAAAGAAATAGTAACACAGGGAAACATAACATGGTGGGTGGGCTGAAGCCAAAGTGAGATGGGTGGGCTTTCAGGGTTAGAAAAGACCCTAGTAAATGGAGACCCAGATCTACGAGCATGACCAGCCACACTCATCCCTTTAGTTAGGTGAACAAAACTTCCAGCATACACTGCACCACACCAGCCAGAAAAAAGCCATGATCAATTTAAATATTGCCCCATTCGAAAAACTTTATGATGTGCCCACAACTGATTTTTGGCTGGACTGCTTACCAGACAGGATCATTCTGAACCCCCAATATCAAACAGTTGACATGAGATTTCATTTTAAAGAAGTTTGCTTAGGAACCTGCACATCTATTCCCAGGAACATCATGTACATAATCAGACAGCTCAATTTGGGCACATCACCATGTTCTCTTCTCAGAGATAAAGGACATCTGCACATAGTCTTTGGGGTGTGGATACATTAGCTGTCATCACATGAAACTACTTGTGTTTTGCTTTTGATGCACCTTGAAATTCTTTCTAGTGGTTAAAATCAAGAACCTGTCCAGGGAGAAGTAAGGTCCCATCGACCCCTTGTGGGGGTGATCTCCTTGGACCCCTAACTGGTGACCAAAGGACTCTCTAGTTTTATCTCCATAAACAAGAAAGTACTTGCTCTTTGCAGGTGAGCAGGATATGTCTTAGGAGGAAATTGATAAGGACAGATGTAGAGTTTTGTTTTATTTTGCATTTTTTAGTTATTTATTGGTTGCAGTCACATAATATTTGCACACATGTCAGATAGAGTGGGATGTTTGTATTCGTAGATAGACTGAGTATTGAGCCATTCAGGTAATTAGCATATAAGTCACCTAAAACTTTTAATATTCATGGTGAGATCATTCAAATTTCTCCCTTTCTGCCCTAGCACAAAGGGTCATGGTGCTCTCTGGTGAATGGGATGGCATCAGCAAGGTGGAGAACAAAGCAACACAGACTCAGTGATCTAAGGCTTAGTTCTGTTCTAACTTTATTTTTTCTACACACCATTTTTATATGTTAGCTTGTAGCTTGAGTACAATATCTTGAGGCCACATAAAAGGAAACTAATGCACACAACAAGACAATAGGCAAAACATATTAGCAGATTAAATTTTATCAACTCTTCATAATATTACTAAGTATTCTTCTATATAATCTTAAACTAATTCTACTTTCTATATTACATTGTGCACAGAAACCATTTACATGAACAACATATAAGCTTACACTATGTGATTAATAACTAGATTAACAGGAACAATAGGGAGTTTCCTTCTGAGCTTTTTCTGGATCATTGAATAACTGAGCTGCTTTAGGCCAATTAGGAGTGGTACACCTCCTACAGTAAACATTAGCTGGTCCTGCCCAAGAAAGCTGTTCAGAAAACTAAGCAAACACCAGTGTTTTACATATTTTAAATATTCTAAAAAGGGGAGATGAAGTTTCCATGTATATTTTTCTTTATAATATACTTGATGCCAACCAAGGTGTATTCTGCCAGTGGGAGATAAAGGGGGTCTAAATCTAAGGGACCAGAAGCTGGTTTCCTAGGAGGATACCATAGTTTTCCATTAACCAAATACTCATTATCAAATGATGTCTGAATTGTTGGGACTATTTTTCTAGCCTTAATAACTTTGTGACTTGTTTGTCTGGAGTTAAGGTGGGAACAACGTGTTTTTCTGTCCTAGGTCATCTGGGAGTAGTTAAAATCCATGGTGCCATTTAGCATATTTTGCTGGAAATGAGCATAGCATTCTTTCCAAGTTGTACTTTTATCACCCCAAAATAAGGTCCTTTTTTGGTTATATCCTGTATGATTAGCTGTTTGATTCTCATGTTCTAAATCCCCTAAGGTCCTAGAATTCCCAGAAATCCAATATAATATTATTCCCAAGCATAGGCAAATTAAACAAGACAACAGGAAATAGTGGCCCCAATTCTCAGGAAGATGAGACCTTGCAAACATCTACATAACTCAGTGGAATCCTTGTCAAGCACTGAGGGGAATTGAAGAGGGTGCAGCGATTCCCCCTTTTTAATTTTTAAATTTGATCATTTCAATTTGAATCTGTAGAACTTTTATTGCTCATCTGGTATAGGTGATGATGACTGGAAGGAGAAATAGGAGAATTAGAATACAAGCAATTCCAATTAAAATTTGAATAATACATTGCACAAATGTGCTATTGGTAATGGTACTTTTTATGTTTGAAAATATTTGTTGAGCCAAATCAGTAGATGGACTTACTTCCAAATGTGCTTGACTAAGGTCTCTAATTTTTACTGTAAAATATTTATATCAGGAGCTATATTAGAATTATTCCAAACACCTTTAGGGTGAGTTTGAACTTGACTCCAATCAGTATTATTACCTACTTGAAGGGGAGTTACACAAATCCAATTAAACTTAGTATGACATTTAGTGGTCATTTCGGTTCTAATATTTTGAATTTGATTACGTATATATAAAATGGCTTCTTCTAGAGCATTAATTCTAGTTTCTAATTTTTTATCTATCTTTTCTTGAGCAGCCAGGGCAATGGAAACATTATGAGATAAGCCATTAACATGAGAAGCAGTATGAACCCCTCCCCATCCTCCTGACACAGTTCAAGTGCATTTCATCAGGATTTGTAGCAATCATCATGTTTGAGAAAGGGCTTATTTCTGCTCAGAAGGAAACAGACCCTGTGCTTGTACAGAATGAGACCAGCAACCTGAGAGCTGGGGAGCACCAGAGCAAATTATATGTGTCCAGAGGATGGAACAGGGGCCAGAAGTGTGTGAGGGATTGACCCTCATTGTTTTTCTCCCTCTTGATTCCTACCCTCCTAGCTACTTCCCAGGATGAAACTGGTGACACAGTCTCCTTTCCCAAGAATTACCTAAGGAACTGAAGTTCATGATTGGGTTCCAGGGAAATGATGGTCAGCATCTCACTGGGACATAGGAGAGGGAAGATCTGTCTCAGGAAGTGCAGAGAGCCCAGCGGAGGGAATAAGCTCCTGTTCAGGAAGAGTCATCTCTGGGAGGAGGCTCAGGCGCTGCTTCCTGTCTGGGGTGGGTGGATGAGTGAGGAGGTCACAGGTTGACTCCTATCACCTCCATTTTCCTGGGGGATCAAATTCCAAAGCTCCTCATTAGATCAGACACTTTTACTCTCATAGTGATCCCAGGAGTGCACATCCTTAAAGACCAACTCTGTAGCAGTGAAGGATCAGGAGGAATGTGTTCCTGATTCCTGAGGTCAAATCCACTACTTCAACTCTCTCTTCTGTTTCTGCTCATCTCCATTCCATTGACCTGGTATATAAAACTTTTCTAATAAATTTCAGTATTTGTTTTAAGTTACCAGTGAATCCATACAATTACTCACATCAAGAACAGTTATTCTGCCAGGGACCTTTGTGCACACCTGTAATCCCAACTGCTCTGGAGGATGAGGCAGGAAAATCACAAGGTCAATGCCAGCCTCAGCAACAGCAAGGCACTAAGCAATTCAGTAAGATCCTCTCTCTAAATAAAAAACATTTTTTTAAAAAAGACCTGGGGATGTGGCTCACTGGTTGAGTGCACCTGAGTTCAATCCTCTGTAACCACTCCACCAAAAAAAACACACTTATTCTTTTATGTAAAGTGGAAAAATACATTCTACACATGTGTGTATAAATTTGCAATTTATTTCTAAATATTAACTAAGCTAGTACATAAATATAAAAATCCAATGTTGTCTTTCCCATTGTATCATTGATGTTTATTGAACCTTAATTTTTTGCTATTTATATTTGCACAGAAAATTCTCCTACTTATGTGTGATCAATGCTGACCACTAAACATATAAACAGGACCATGACTCCCTTGTTAGAACTTCATGCATACATTTTTCAATATTGTCACAAGAGTTTCCATAGTTTTCTTTACCAATGGACACTGTGATTTGAAATTATGGTCCTTCATCATCTCAATTGAACTTAGAGTGCAATTGAAAAATTAAAGAAAAGGTACTGCCAGGCATAGTGAAACATGCCTATAATCCCAGAGACTTGGGAGACTGAGACAAAAGGGTTGTAGGTTCAAGGACAGCCTCAGCAAATTAAGGAGGCCCTGAGCATCTTAGTAAGGCTCTGTATCAAACTAAAAATAAACAGAAAGGGCTGGTGTTGTAGCTCAGTAGTAAAGGAGACTTGAGTTAAATCCTCACTACAAAAAAAAAAAAAATAGTACTATGCCAATGTGTCCATTGCCTCAGCACATCTGAGTAGTTTCGAACCAAGATGGCATTGTGGTGTCTTTATCATCTTAACCGCATTTGCTTTTAAAAAGGAGAAATAACAGATAACATATAGAAAGATATCAATTTGACTATTTTTAAAAACTATAAGTCAACTAACATCCACATATCAGAGAAAACAAAAAAACATTAGGCCTTAAATATTTTCTCTGATATGCAGGTGTTAATTCATCATGGTCGGAGCTAGGGAAGAATAGAGTTACTTTAATTAGGTAGAGGAGAGTGAAGGGAGGGGAAGGGGTATAAGGTTAGGAAGAATAGGAGAGTGAAGCAGACATTATTACTGTATGCACATATATGACTGCATGACTGATATGCTCTTGCAATATGTACAATCAGAAAAATGAGAAATTACACTCCATTTATGTATGATCTATCAAAATATATAAATGTATTATACTGTCAAGTACAACTAATTAGAACAAATTAAAAAAATTAAAAAGATCAATAACTCCATCAACTACAAGGACAATCACATAAAGATATGAGGTAGAATTATTCTGATTACCAAAACAAAATGCTGGCTTAACACAATGAGTGGACTGAAGTGGGTTCTGTGAATCTGTTTCCACAAGCAAGAAATTATTTTGTTCACCCTTCTAAGTAATGGGGATAAAGTGCCTTTGGAGGAGACAGGTTCTCAAGTGCACATGTAAAAGTTCTTCTTATAAATGTATTCACTTATTTTTAAATGCTCTGTCTTTGTACAAATTTCTAAGTTAACAATGTGCTCTTTTGATTCTTGTATCTGCTTGGTATTGATCAACTCATCTTTCTTCACTTGCCTTATTTATCTCAGTGTCTTCTGGGTCCATTGTTGCCAATGACAGGATTTCATGCTTTTGATGGTTGGCCAATAGCTCTTTGTATATATAGCTCTTTTTTTCTCATCCATTTCTGTTTTGATGGGCATTTAGGATGATTCCATATACTATTGTGAGTAGTGCTTCAGAAAGCATGAGAGTGCAGTGGTTTCCACTTCATTCACATGTTGATTTCATTTCCTCTGGGTATATACTAAGCATTGGGATTCCTGGACTCTATTGTAGCTCTATTTTTACTTTTTTAGGGAAGCTCCATACTATTCTCCATAGTGACTTTACTAATTCACATTCTCGCCAAAAGTATGAGTGTTTCTCTTTCTCCACATCATTACCACCCTTGTTATCTTTCATCTTTCATTAAGATCATTCTCCACTGAGTGATATATTATCTTATTATAGTTTAAATTTGAATTTTTCTATTGGTTAATGATATTCAGTATTTTCATACATCTTCTATCTATTTTTTTCTTCTTTTGAGAAATGTCTATTAAAATCTTTAGTCCGTATTCAATTAGGCTTTTTGTTGTTGTTTTACTGTTTAGACATTTATGCTCTTTACATATTCTTGTTACTAACCCCTAGTCAGAAGTGAAGTTGACCAATATTTTCTCCCATTCCGTAGTGTCTCTTGGTTCTGTTAATTGTATTATTTGTCTTGCAGAAGATTTTTAGTTTGACATTGTCTAACTTATCAATTTTGTTATAGCATCTCTGCCTTGGAGGTAATTCTAAAAACCATTGTCTAGACCAATGTCCTGAAGCATATCTCCTATTTTCCTCAAAAAAGTTCATGCCTTTTTGTCTTATATTTAATTCTAATCCATTCTGAGTTGAGGCATATAACTGGCGATATAAAGGAACCTAGTTTCATTCTCCTACACTGAGCTGCTATACTTGAGAAATATGGGTAAACTCAAGGATTGAACACTGCCTACACCCATGACTTTGAACTTCAAATAGCTAAAAGTTTCAAAAAAGTCTCCAAGAAAGAGCTTCACCAAGTTCTGTGTTGTCTTGATGGTTAGACATGTGACTGTCTCCATGTATCACTGAGCAGCAGGAGTTAGAACACTGTATTCAGGGGTCAAGACATATCTGGCAACAGGTAAGGACAATTGTGAATCTGCCAGATGAGTAATCAGATTAAAAGCTGATTGTAGGATATCAGGAAGCTAATGAAGGAGAAGAATTGGGTAGAGAGAGTATGAGATCTCCATGAGGAATATTGCATTAAACTGAGGAGAGAATGAGACTGTAGCAACATCAGGAAAAGAGGTCTGGAGAGGGTTTTCCATGTAGGAGAAATCCATGGACATTTCAAACAAGATATTAATTTACCTTCTACAGTGCACTACTTAAGGTGACCTATACTCATGTTTCCTTTGGAATACTACAGGACTCCATCACTTGCCTTCTGAAAATTTGCACCTGAATAAAACCACAAGGATATTCTTGAGCTTTCAGGGTCTGCACATCTCTGAGTGCATGGAGAGTGTTTCAAAGGGGCAGCTTCAAAACAGGACCCACAGTATATGCTTCCTGAAAAATGATTTGTTATAAGTATTTTTTTGGTGTGTTGTAATTCAAACCCAGGGCCTTGACTCTACCACTAAGCTAATCTCCCTGTCTGAAGTCTATTATTTTGATGAGACTTCTTTACAATTAATACTTGAAGATTAAATCACTCCATTAAGCAGAGAAGTTGCATAGATTTCCTTAAAAAAGAAGATTGAGAAACAAGATAAAATATGCAAATATTTGTAAAAACTGGAAAAAATGCAAGAATGTGTTAATATGTTATTACAATTTAGATAGTAGGTGTTCCCCCCAAAACTCAAGTGTGAGATAATGCAAGAAAGATTAGAGGTGAAAAGATCAGGTTTTAAGAGCATTAAACTAATCAATATATTAATCCACTAATATGCATTAACTGGAAGGTAACTATAGGCTAGTAGTGTGTGACTGGAGGAGGTGAGTCATTAGGGGTGTGTCTTGGGGTATAGATTTTGTCTATGGTAGGAGAGTCACTCTCTCCTTTCTGGTGTGACATCCTAAACTACTTTCCCCTATCACATTCTTCTGCCATGAAGTTTTACTTTAACTAAGGCTGAGAGCCGTGGAGTCAGCTATTTATGAACTGAGACCTCTAAAACCTTAAGCACCAAAATAATCTTTTACTCTTTAAAATTGTTCTTGTCAGGTCCTTTGGTCACATCAGCAAAAACCTGATTAAAACAAATGTTCTAAACTAAATCCTAGGATGATGGGCACACTCTCTGAGCATGGATGACCGGACTGCCTGTCAAGTGCAGGAAGGACTAAGAAGACATGGAAGATTGCAAAGACAGAAAGAGAACATTTGTAGAGTTGCCCGCACATGCCAATAGTTGTTAGATTTTAGGAATTAAAATATTTTTTTTAATACAAATGGCTCAGTAGAGAACTCCTACTTAGTGAGAGTGATATCATTGTTAGGCAAGATTTTCACTCTCCAAGGTCAAGGAAATGGACTTGAATATGACAAGTGCTTTGTCTCTCAAACTTTATTGAGCATAGTTATACTCTTTCAGTCCATGATTCCACCCCAGTTACACAGAAATCTTTCAATCATATTGGTCCAAAGCTGGGGCCTTCCACCAAATGAAACAGAGCTGGGGCCTTCTGAGAAACTGAGGCAGCATGAAGACCCCCTCTTCAATCTCCAATTCTTGTGACCAAGTCAGAAAAATTTCAGATGTGTCACTTAGAGTAACGGGAATGAGTTTATTGAAGGGACAGGGAAAAGGGAAAGGGGACACTCTCAAGGGAGAGAGTGGGTTCTCTCAAGAAAAAGACAATGTGCCTGGAAGTAACATTTTGAGGGCACTAGAGTTTTCTTGGGGATCCTAGAGAAGTTTCTAGAGAGTCCTGCCCAGGTCCACCTCTTGACTTTTGATTAACAGCAGGGTGCCATCAGACTTTCAAGCCCCTACTGTTATGGCAACTCTAGGTCACCTTGGTCCATGCCAACTAGTTCTAATTAGATTCTTCACCATGCATTATTTCAGATTATATGGTTAGGATAAACTATCCCTATCTCCCAGAGTTTCAAGTTCTGGTCACAAAAATCCCCACCTTCAGGGTGACTAGGATTCATCATATCAACATTGTTTTGTACTTGCATTTCTCTGCAGTGAATGGGCAGTGTACAAAGGGATGTGACATAGCCTGTCCACTGAGGCAGGGAAGGGCTGCAGATAAATTGCTTAGTGGAAAAGAAAGGATGTGGGGTCAGCACAGTGGGGCTATTTTATAGAATTATTATCTTAACCTCATATTCCCAACTTTCATATATGTCTGTCCCCTAACAATATCAAGAGACATGAAAGAGAATATTCAGTCTGTTTAATTGAGAATTGGAGAAAAATAGCTATCCAATTTTCACCTATTTGAGAAAGATTACCTATTGATAGGGACTGTAAAGATAGAGACCACTGAAAATAAGTGAGTAGTTGCTAAGCCCGAAAACAGAGCATCTTAGAAGTACAAAGATGACTTACAACAAAGACACAGAAATCACTTATGACCTTGAAATATTATTGTCAAAAAGAAAGAAATTGATATAATACATTATGCAGACATATATAAAGGAATGATAAAAATGATTTAGAAGCCTACCAAATAAATCTTAGACAAATATGGGCAATATAGACAATCAAAAACTACTAGTATTAATACAATTTCTGTCTCCATCATATAAAAATATGAAATTACATTTAAGGTCCATGAGATAATCCAAAATAAGATAATTCCCTGAGAAAATCATATTTTCACATGAGTAATATTCACCCTCTGTGTTAGTCAGCATTTTCATCACTGTGACCAATATAATTGACAAGAAAACCACAAAAGAGTAGAAATTTATTTTGGCTCATGGTTTCAGACTAACATAGCTACTGAAGACCATAAGTGCATGCACAGCTGAGCACGGTAAGAGGAAACAACTTCTTGGGCAGCCCTGTATGAGTAGAGAACCACTGTGCTCACTTCTCAAAGCAAAGTCATCCAAATGAGCTTCCACATTTACACCTTTGAAACTAAGATGGGTGGGATCTGGTCAATTCATCAGATGACTTCCAGGAATCCTTCCAATTGTCCTGGAGCAAACTACTTAGCTTCTCTCCACCGACACTAATTCCTTGAGAAACTACACCTTCCTTGGCCCTAATATTACACATGCAATTCTGGCCAGATGGAAAATTTTATTCAAACATATCTGCTCTTCTTTCTCCTGATGCTCACTGTAAACCTAGCTTAAAACTGCCAGCAATATGCATCACAGTGCTTAAATGCACTGCTGCCTTGAAAATTCTTCTACCAGACTAATTATTCCATTGACTTTCAATTCAACTTCACACAAAGTCTCAGGACATGGACAAAATATTGACAAGTTTTTTTGCCAGAATGTAATGTGTTCTCTGGTCCAAGTTACTCTGTAAAATCTGCATTCACAAGTGAAAACACATGAGCACCCCCACAGAATCTCTTGGTTTGCATTGCTATTTGCATACTGGTCTTCCAAGTTTCCACCTGAAATGACCATTAAGCTCTGCTAACCACATTCTAAGGAGTTTCCAAACTCCTTCTGCAAACCAGTGCCAAAGTCTTATGAACCACATGGTCAGGTATAGTCACAGTAATGACCTCATTCCTTGGTACAATTTTCTCTGTTGGCCAACTTTGCATCATTGTGATCAAAATACCTGACAATAATAACTTTGAAGAAGGAAGATTCATTTTGATTCATGGTTTTAGGGGTTGGCTATCCCTGTTCCTTTGTGCCTGATGCAAGGCTGAACATCATGGTGGACAGGAAGCTTCTCAGTGTTGGCAGCCAGAATAAGAAAAAGAGGGATAGAGAGAGTAAGGAAGGGAACAGGGACAAGATATATATCCCAAGGGCACGCTGCCCAGTGATTTACTTCTTTCAAACATGCCCCACCTGCCTCCAGTTTCCAGCACCTCCCAGGAGACTAGTGAGCACCAGGGGATTATTCCACTGATGAAGTCAGGTCCATCAGAAATCAAGCACTTCCCAATAGCTTCCCTTCAACCTCTGCATATTTCTGCACTGGAGACTTCTTCAACATGAGATTCCTTGAGGGGCACTGCATATCCAAAGCATAACACCAACTTGTCATGGAGGGTCATATTCATAAATGCAGAAGATTAGAATATGGAAGTAACATTTTGAGGGCCAGCATTCAAATTATGACAGCAATATTTCTTGAGACTCTATAGGTCTATTATCAGTGGATACAGACACAGGGAAGAGCATTCAGCTTTCTGTCTTTGGCCTCATGTCTAGACACAACACCTGCATCTTCTGCAAGCACCTAGTGTGTATAAGGAAAAGGAGTTCTTGGAAGAGGCCATCTCATTTAGGACAAAATGAAGCTCTAATCTCCAATCTATATATTCCTTCTCCAAAATCTTCATAATGAATAATAAATGTTTGACTCTCTGAGGACATCAGAATTAGAAGTAACATTTCTTTGAGAACTGACAACATCATCACTAATAAAATTCCAGGATTGTACAACGATCTCAACCACTGAGATAATCTAATGATGTGATTTGGCAAATAACGAAAATGAGCAAGTGGATGCTATTGAGACCTCATTAGTACGCAGTTCCCCAGGAAACCTATCAGTAATCACTCAGTCAGATGTGAAAAGTCAGTTACTTGGCCTCACAGTAGTTCTTCTACTTGTGAGATGCAACACACATTGGCCCAACCATCAGATCAGGCTGAAGGTACTTTCCAGGTGTGACCTCGGCTCTGGGGAAATGTTTCCTGCCCTAGCCAACTTCTATGACTCTCCTTCTTCTGAGACTCATTCGTAGAATACCACTAAATTAGAACTCCCACACTCCTACACAACTTGAAGGATTCTGTGATCTTTGACAAAGGTTTCATTCTGTAACTTCTCTCAGGAACTGTACAAAAACCAAACCCAAGTTTGAGGTTCAAATACAAATGCACTTAGCTGTCATATTCCTGCAAATAGATGATCAGGGAGAACTGGTCTACATATTACCAGGGAAATGCTTAAATATTATCTGAGTGTTTTTACAGCCTGCAAAATTATCTTTTTCTTAGATTGCATCTAACAAAATTGCTAAAAATTGGAAGTCTTCCTTCAGGCTCTGCTTCTGTGAAACCACAGCAAAGAAACTGTTTAGGGACTTTCAGTCTCATGTCAAATATCATAGAGACAGACAAAAAGAAATGTTAGCTTTCAAGACAGTTCTCAAATCCATGTGATAATTGTGCTTTCTCTTCAATTTAGAAGAATGCTGTGACTGAAGTGAGGCACTTTGGCTCACCATGACCCTGTCACCGACTTTAGAAACCCAAGATCAAACCAAATGACAAATCAAACAAAAGCTATTCTACTCATGAGCTTCCTCAAGGCCTCCTTTGTGTCCCTGTTCCTCAGGCTGTAGATAAATGGGTTCAGCATCTGAGGGACAACAGAATACATCACTGAAGCCACTACAGTATTCCTGGGGGAGTCAGTCACTGCAGAGGTAATGTAAACCCCAAAACCTGTCCCATAGAACAAGGAGACAACTGACAGGTGAGACCCACAGGTGGAAAAGATTTTATGCTTCCCTTCTGATAATGAAATTCTCAAGACAGAGGACACAATGTGAACATAAGAGAAAATGATCCCGGAGGTGGAAACAGCACCAAGCACAAATGCTGCAACATATATCAGGATGTTATTGATGAGGGCATCAGAGCAGGCCAGCTTGATGAACTGAGAAAGTTCACAGAGGAAGTGGGGGATCTCCAGGGCTGTGCAGAATGACAGCCTCAGAACCATCAGAGTGTGGAGGAGGGAATGCACAATGCTAATGATCAGGGAGAGTAGAATCATCAGGACACAGTGACAGGGGTTCATGATGACCATGTACCTCAGGGGGTGACAAATCACCACATAGCGGTCATAGGCCATCACTGCAAGCAGACAATTTTCTAAACCACCAAAAGCCAAAACAAAGCCATTCTGAGTGAGGCAGGCTGTGTAACTGATTCTCTGATCCTGTGTTTGGATGTTGGGCAGCTTCTTTGGGATGGTGGTTGTGCTTATAAAGATGTCAGTGAAGGACAGGTTGGAGAGGAAGAAGTATACTGGGGTGTTGAGGTGGGGGGTCAGAGCTGACAACCAGGATGATGAGCAGGTTTCCCAGGATAGTTACAGGTACATGGACAGGAACAGACTGAAGAGGAGGGGCTGGAGGTCTGGGTCATCTGTGAGTCCCAGGAGAAGGAATTCTGAAGCAGATGTGTGGTTCCTGTTCTCCATGTTGCTGAAAAAAATCGGATAGAAATTAAATGAATAGCTTCTGGATGAGGAGCTAGAGTGTCATATTTGTCACACCTTCTTACCAATGAAAATTCTTAGTACCACCATGAACTTAGGAAAAGTTCTGTGGAAAAGGACCAAAAATCTATATTTTAACAAACACCATAGATGAATTTGAGATATCTAAACATTGAGAGCCAGAGTTTTAAAAAAAAAAAGGAAAGAAAAAGATCCTCTTGTTACATATACTGTGTACTGGAGGATATTAAAATGTACTTTCTGCTCACTTCTATCCCTATTCCTGTTCTCCAAAGTTTCCCCTAACTTCTATTTTCTTAATTGGACACCAACACTTTCCACACATTCCTAAGTGATAACAGTGTAACGAAGTAAAAGATATTGGGTTTCCTTCAGAATTTTTCTACATCTTGAAGCAAAAAGAAAAAGTGAATGCACTATCTTTTAAAGCCATGGTCTCCAACTTTGGTGTGCCCATAATCATCACAAAGGCTTTCTGTATCACAGATGGGGTAGAAGTTTGCCCTGTTGGCCCCATGAAGGTAGGAGGATGTGCTATGGACATGACACACAGTTAGCATTGGCAAAGCCTGGACTAGTCAGAATATCTGATTGCTGAGTTGACTCTCATGACCAGCCTCTGCTAAAGCCTCAGCAGAGCAGAGTTTACTTTCTTAAAGGATTTCAGTTTTCACAATTTCCTTTTATCACTAGAACAGTTTCTTCCTAATCAAAGCTCCACGTTGTCCCCTGCTTTCCAGGTGTGTCCACTTCTACCCATTAAATTAACTGTAGCAGGTGAGGAACATCCGTCCAGATGGTCATGAGAAAGGGTGAGAATGTATTGATTTTGAACTTAAAGTTCATAAGACTCTCCTTGGAACCTGAAGCAGTCTTCCCTAACAGTTAATAATAGCAGCTGGGTAAGGGTGTTGGTGACACGCTCCATCATATCCTAAGGAAACTTCTTCCATTAGTATGACAGGCAGCATATCATTAAATAAATGAGCAGACAGCATAGCCAGCTATGTGACAGAAGTAAATGCATGTGGTCCTTTAAGATCAGAAAGAAATCAAAAACATGCTTAATCTTCAACTGACAAACTCAGGATAGCACAGGCTTCGATTTCAAGGCTTCTCATCAGGGGTGTCCCTTGAGAGCAGAGGCTGCTCTCATGAGGAGCTGTAATGTCAACACTTATCTTTTGGTATAATATTAGACTCTCTGCGAAAGTGGTGGGACTTGCCAAGGACAGCAAGATTAAAGTCAGCCTGGGCACATCAGCAACAGCCTGGCTCGGTAGAAAAGATCGAAAGGGCTGAGGATGTAGCTTGTGGCAAGACACTAGCCTAACATGTTTAAATGCCCTGGGTTTGATCCTCTGTACCACACACTCATACACACCAAAAAAACACACTTGGACTTCTGAATTTAATCCAAGCGCCTGTCCTACCTATATGGATGGGAGGGGTCTAACCAGGTGACAAGCTTGGTGTTCACATTTTATAATGGGAGCTGCCTGATGGATGTGTTCATTAAATACAGTATGGTAATATTTTCACAAGGGACTCTTCTCCAAACATGACAATGCTTACCTTAAATATGCACAAATTATCTTTGTAAAATTATATCTCAATTAAATTGAAGGGAAAAGGTCTTGTAAATGTCTAAATAAGGAGAACAGAATACAAAATAATATAACCAGCCTAGTTCTGACCAGAGGAGACTCTCCTACTGACCTTTCCTGTGCTCTGTGTGTGTGCATGCATGCACATGTGCATCTGATTCACATGAGCAAAAATGCACCTTGCATCATTCAGAAGGAGTTATGCATTGGAGTGTTTCAGTGAGGAGAGAGAACATTTCTAGCTTGATGAATGCAAATTTCAGGAAGGAATTTCTATGCTGAAACTAGGTCTGGGAATTTTGGTTACATAGAAGAGTAAGGAAGAAAAGAAAAATCAATGACACTAATATTTATTTGGCCTGACTCTAGAGCATATATAATAATGAAAAGGAATTACATAATATATAAGTTAAACACATGGATCCCAAAAATTATAATTTTTTAAACTAGGAAGAAATCATATGAAAGAACTGTACACCACATAAAAAATTGTAAAAATTATTTGCACCCACACAGGAGCATACATCTTCAAGATGGATTATATGTTCATGATCTAAAGTACAGTGAATCACAATAGCCAAGTTATGGAACCAGCCTAAGTGTCCATCATCAGATGAAGGATAATGTGATCAGATAAATAGATAGATAGATAGATAGATAGATAGATAGATAGATAGATAGATAGATA
>JAJEJO010003312.1:7328-53236 GCA_020662805.1 Glaucomys volans | reverse complement strand
TCTGTGCCTTCCTCAATCCCAATAACTCTTAAATTTGGTCGTTTCATGATGTCCCATATTTCTTGGAGGTTTCGTTCATGATTCTTCACCATCTTCTCTATTTGTTCTCCTTTGTTTTCAAGATTAAATATTTTGTCTTCATTGTCTGAGGTTCTTTCTTCTAAATGATCTATTTTGTTAATTATCCTTTCTATTGAGTTTTTAGTTTGGTTGATTGTTTCCTTCATTTCCTTGTTTCCTTCAAGGATTTCTGTTTTGTTTTTTTCTCAGAAATTCCATCTCTTTATTGAAATGAATTTTTACTTCATGCAATTGCTCTATTTGGTGATTATTCATAGCCTGATTCTGCTCTCTCATCACATCATTCTCTTCTCAGATCATTTTAATTATGAACATTCTGAACTCCCTTTCTGTCATTCCTTCTACCATACTGTCTTTGGGTTCTCTTGATGAATCATCTAGGTTTGTTTTGGACACTTTCTTCCCGTATTTTCTCATACAGCTCATGTATCTTCCCCTCTAGTAGTGCACATCAGAGGGATTGCAATTTCCCTGTAAGGACTTAGGGCGTCCCTTCAGATTTCCAGTAATTCACCAGATGTTTGAGAGGTGCTTGATCAAGTGGTGACCCAAGATAGCTGCTGTCTCACTACCTCCAGGTTGGGAATGATCAATGCTTCTGGGCAGACGCAACCAGGAGACGCAGCACCGTGTCCCCACAGGAAGGCCTGATCTCAGCTCTGAGGGCTCAGACAGCTGAAGATGGCGTCTCTCCTCCAGGGAAGCTGCAGAATGGCGCCAAAAGGCCCAAACTCCCTGCTGGAGCCAGCAATCAGCTCAGCCCCTGGCCAGATCTCAACCGGATCCACAGTGCCATGTCCCCGGGACAAGGCCTGAGCTTAGCTCCGAGGTCTCAGACAGCTGAAGATGGTGTCTCTCCTCCAGGGATGCTGCAGAATGGCGCCGAAGGGCCCAAACTCCCCACTGGATCCGGCAAGCAGCTCCACTCCCGGCAAGATCTCACCCATAGCCACAGCACTGTGTCCCCGTGGGATGGCCTGAGCTTAGCTCTGAGGGCTCAGGAGCTGGCTGGTGCCAGACCCTGGCCAGTGACTCTGAAGCTGCTTTTGGGGACCCGCACTCACTTGCTGGCTGGCGCAGACCCAGGTTGGTGACTCTGAAGCAGCTGTGGGGTCCGGCACTCCCAGGTGGTAGCTGCCTGCAGCCGGGCCGAGCCAAACCCAGCAGATTTTGATCTGGAGTGGCGGCTGTGGACCCCTTATATGTGATTTGAATATAAAATATCATTGAGAGCCGTATTCCTGCTGTTTGAATCCTGAGCAAGTAGGAATCCACGGAGCAAGTAGGAATGCAGCCTTACTCTAGCCCGCCATCTTGAATCTTCCAGGTAATGTTTCTATCCAGCCATATAAAGAAAGTATATTACAGTCTGAAATGTGGCATGAGTCTTTCTGATACTGTTGTTAAAATAGAGTTGCCCCCAAATACGGAAAGAAAGCTAAAATCCAATAACAGAAGCAAGATGGCTTGGGACTGCACTGTACTTGAAGTAGATGTGAGCAGAAACAGGGAGGGAAGAAGGCATCCACTCGGCCTCTCCAGGAGAGGCAATCAGCCAAAGCAAAGTTCTCCATCCCTGAGCCTGGCTCCTTAAGGAATTGTGATGCTCAGAAATCACATGGGAGTAACAGTTTGGCTAATGAGGAACTTTGGATATTGAAGCTCCACAGGTCACAGAGATGACAGTCTGCCTGCAACTACCCACCCACCCACTCCACACCTTACCCAGGGGAGTAGGCAGCTCACCTGGCCCTGGTCTCATGAATATAATTTCTGCATAAGAGGCAAGTGTCACACTGACTTTCTGCATTTTCTAAAAATAGATCTTCCATCTACCTTTCTCTTTCCCATCCCAGAAGGAAATGAATGCCATTTCTCAGTGCTGCCACCAGGTAATCTGAAGCCTCCCAGCTTATGTTTTGCCAGTAGTGACAGGTTTTTGTCTGCCAGTCCATTAGGGCAGCTGTGAGGTGAGGACATGAGGAAAATGGGAAGAATTATGTCACCTGTGAGTGTCTGCCTGATCATATGCCATCTCCATATCTTCTCTTTTTTTAGTTCCCCAACACTTAGCATCTCTCATCTGCTAGTATCTTACCTTCATTCTAAAGTCCAGGGAAGTTTTCCCTACTCAAAAGCAACCTTCTCTAGGTCAGTTTGGAGAATGGTCTAGAATTCTCTAACATTTTCTTTAATTTGGCAAAGTAACCAAGGTATATGGACAGCTGCTCCTTACTTTTATATTTTTCTCTTTTCTTTTCTACACTTTTCTATTAGCTCAGGATATTCCTTTGTAGAGAAGATCTTTGGCCAACCTGGTCTCCTGTGGATGAATGTTCTGAGAGAGGGCAGGGTATGTGTATGTGAAAATGTACATGCATACATGTGTAAAATGCACAGGTAGATCCAAAGACAGACTGTCACCTAGTCTGCCCATGTCTCCACATTAATGTATGAAATACTGAAAAATTTAAAAGGCAGAGCAGAACAAAAGCAGGACAAATATACATGTACACATACTTTCAGAATTAGCTAGTGATAATATTTTGCCATCAAAGTTAGTTTCTTAAAATAACAAAATATCACATGTCAATATAACATAGCATATATGTTCCACTTCACTGTCTTTTTTGCAGAGGCAAAAAGAATCTTTACTTAATTTTTCTCCAAATGTTATTTGACACTTTTACCCATTGAACATTTTTACATTTGAGTGTTTCTATGCCTGCAACTGTATGTTTGTTTATGATATCACTTGTACATATGTATGTGTTTATGTATGTAATGTACATATACATATCTATGTATGGATTTGCAATGAATTATATCTGTAATATGTGTCTATATTCATATGTGATATAATAAAGCATTGGAATAAGGTAAGGTCATTGAAATTATTGAACTAGAGAAAAACATACCAAGATTAAGATTAAAAATCGATTAGGCATGTCATTTATAAAGAACTGATAACAAAATGCCATGTACAGTATAAGGGTTTAAAATGTGACAGGAGTACATGGTCTGTTCCCTGCACGGAATATGAAAATGTCAGACTGAAGGTGGAGTAGTAATTTCTAGAGGTTGGAAACGTATGGAGAAAGTGTGGAAGAGGGTGGCTGAATCTGATCAGTGCTTGCTGTATACATGCATGAAAATATCACCTCAATCCCCTTAATATGTAAAAATAACATGTTAATTTAAAAAAAAAAAAGTAGAAAAAGGAAGGAATGAAGAACATGGCTTTCAGATACAATGACTCAGTACATTGAAGCTGCAGGGAAGTAGTCAATATGAACTTCAGTACAGTGGATCCCTGGGAGGAAGGAAAATGTGATCTGAGTAGGATTGAGGATATACTACAATTAATATGTCATATTGTATTTCTTTTACAGGAAAATGCAAACAATTACAGTATGGTTTAATGTTGAGAGGTTTATACCGAAGTCTTTATTTTTAAGTGATTTTGGAATATTTGAAATATTCTGTAAAAAATTAAAAATTTATGATATTTTGAAAGTTATGTAAATTTTATCATGCTGTAGACCTCTGGTTAAGAAAATTATTTTCCCTTACGCTTGTGTTTTCTTGTTGCTACTTCTGATTTGGTTTATTTTTAAATTGCTTGACATTTTATCATATGCCCATGAGAAAACTACCTTCTGGTGATTAATGTTCACTGAGTTAGTCTTCTTGCTTTTCTACATATGGGGGATTCTCAGTGGGAATTTCAGTATATTCATTCTACCCTTAAATTTAATTTTTTTTTGGGGGGGAACAGGGATTGAACCCCAGAGTACTCAACCACTGAACCATATCCCTGGCCCCTTTTTTAAAAATTACAGATAGGGTCTCAATAAGTTTCTTAAGACCTTGCTAGGTTGCTGAGGCTGGCTTTGAACTCACAATCTTCCTACCTTAGCCTCCTGAGCAGATGGGATTACAGGTGTCCACCACCATGCCCAGCTAAATTTGCAATTATAAATAGAGGATAAGTTTTCTTTTTTTAAAAGAGTGTGTTCTATTCTACTTTCATCTCCATACATTTTGGCCAATCCATCCCTTTGCTAAAATATTTTCCTGTGTGAGTTAGACTGGTGGTTATGGTCATGGCAGAAACAGATCACAATAGAAATATTAAGTGACTCATACATCAAGCCCTATTCAAAAATATGTTGTGTTCCTGTTCCTCATCCCCACGCCTTTCCCAGAAGTATTTGCAATGGTTCCCCCATTGTAGGAATGAGGAGACTGAGACTTCGCCTACATGTCCAAATCTTCACATGTTTACAAAGCAAGGCCTGGAGCCTGAGCTGAAGACTTGATTGAAGCTGTTATTGTTGATTTAGATTTATTATTATTTCTTCCTCTGCTTGTTTATGGATTTGGAGAATTCTCATAGAAAAAGCCATGTATCATTTTCTATTTTGTTCTTCTTTTTCGTGCAGTATGAGAAAAGAGCAGGTTGTTTTCAAGTAAAATATGGATAATTGGAAAGTACAGCAGAGTGGAGAGCAGGAAGAACTGAAGGTGGAAAGGGGGAGAGAGGCAGAAGCAGAGGAAATAGGAGTGACCCTGCGGTGACAGTGCAGCTGTGAGAGCTTTCCACATAAGGAACCTGCAATCTGTGGCATCTCCTGTATCTCTTTTTTTTTTAAAATCAAACTCCTCAACAGCATGGAATCAGAAAACCAAATGGGAACAGTAGAATTCCTCCTCCTGGGTCTCTCAGAGGAACGAGAACTGCAACCCATCCTCTTTGGACTGTTTCTGCCCATATACATGGTCACAGTGCTTGGGAACATGCTCATCATCCTGGCCGTCAGCTCTGACTCCCACCTCCACACCTCCATGTACTTCTTCCTGTCCAACCTGTCTCTCACTGACATCAGTTTCATCTCTACCATGGTCCCCAAGATGCTGGTGAACATCCAGAGACAGAGCAAGGCCATCAGTTACACAGCCTGCCTCACCCAGGTCTGCATTATCCTGGTTTTTGCTGGAATAGAAAATTTTCTACTTGCTGCAATGGCTTATGACCATTAGGGGGCCATCTGCCATCCACTCAGATACACAGTCATCATGAACCCCTGCCTGTGTGTCCTGCTGATCCTGTTGTCCTTGACCATCAGCACTGTTGATGCCCTGCTGCACAGACTAATGGTCCTGCGACTGTCCTTCTGCACAGACCTAGAGATCCCCCACTTCTTCTGTGAACTTGATCAGGTCATCAAGCTGTCCTGTTCTGACACCTTCATCAATAACATCCTATTCTATTTAGTGTCGAGCATAGTGAGTGGTGTTCCTCTTCTTGGGATTATTTACTCTTACATTAAAATTGTATCTTCTATTCTGAGAATGCCCTCAGCTGGGGGGAGGCATAGAGCCTTTTCCTCTTGTGGGTCTCAACTTTTCGTGGTCTGCTTGTTCTATGGGACAGGTTTTGGGTTGTACATTACCTCTGCAGTTACTGACTCATCCAC
Organism: Glaucomys volans; assembly: GCA_020662805.1. Lineage (NCBI taxonomy): Eukaryota > Metazoa > Chordata > Mammalia > Rodentia > Sciuridae > Glaucomys > Glaucomys volans. Next base: position 47,675 of record JAJEJO010003312.1, on the reverse strand, counting down.
AAATACTGCAGCAGCCTCACTGTTGTACACTGTGGTCCCTCCAATGCTGAACCCCTTTATTTATAGCCTGAGAAACAGGGACCTGAAGGAGGCCTTGAGAAAACTCATCATTCAACCATCTTTTTGGTGACTGTATAATCTGCTTTGTCCTTGGACTTCCAGCAAAAGTCACTGTGCAGGGGTATGGGGTAAGACACCATTCTTATGCTATGGTGATTGAACAGCATAAAGACTAAGAGCATTGCAACTTAGGTTTGAATCACGACTTGGTGCTGCACCCTCTTCAATTCCCCTCAGTTCTCAACAAGGATTCCACTGAGCAATAAAAATGTTTGCAGGCCTCATCTTTCAGGGAATTGAGGCTGTGGTTTCCTGCTGTTTTTTTCTTTTGATTTGCATAAGTTTGGGAATTACTATGATATGTTTGAAGTCTCAGAAGTCTAGAATTTTAGGTGATATAGAACACAGAAATGAAGCATCTAATCATACTGGGAATAAACCAAAGAATTTCTTTTTCTGATATAATCAGATCATGTCATATAAAGAATGTTACGAAAATTATCAACAGCTAAGGTTTCATGCACACTAACTAGATGGTAACTACTCCCAGAGGACCTAAAACACAAAAACAAGTTGCTCCTACCTTAGTTCCCAGAAAACAACAAAGTAATTTAGACTAGAATAATAGTCCCAACTATTCAGACACCATTTGGCAATGCTTATTTGATTAATGAAAAATCTTGATTCCCTTCTGGAGTGCATGCTGAGGGTCCTTTAGATTTAGACTCCCATTATCTCCTTCAGGTTATAGATAAAAATGGATGACAAGTTGTTATGTATAATGGAAAACATACATATGTATTTTGATTACACTTCATAAAATGCTTAAATTTAGAAGAACTTGATGTATATTAAGTTGCACAGAAAAGGCTTCTTTGGCAAGACAGGTTAATGTTTACTGGGCAAAAGTAGGAAGTATAATATATAACGAAATTCCTAAATGTTAACTTAGGCTCTCATACTATCAAAGATCTATATTAGGTTAAGCTGTCAGGCACTTGTAACCACATGATAGTTGTGCTTTAGCAACGATATTAAGATAGACAATCATTATAGGATTCTGGATAATATTAAACAAGAAGGAAAAACAGAACAATAACCAATTACTAAAAATGATGAAAATATCTTACTTTTGGTCTAAAGATAGGTCATGGGGACCTTCTGATTCCTTATGTCTCTTTCCTGTTCTGTAACCACAAAAGCATGTGGGACTGCCAATATTTCATGTATAAAAAATGCTTACTTGAGTGAATAAACTTAGAACTTAACCTCAGATCACAGCGTCTGTGCTGCTTTGTTCTCCACCTCGCCACCACCATCCCACTCACCAGAGGACCCTACAACTCCTGCTAGGGCTGGACCCCAGCAACTTGGGCCTTCTGTGCCACTGGAATTGTTGAAAATCCATGTGACCTTTCTGAGCTTGATTTCTTTTTTGGCTTCCATGGAAACAATCTGAGCAAATGATTGTTATGATGATTTTAATGGGGTGGTGGTGGTGGTGGAGAAGGATTTCACAGGAGAATATTAGCACAGTCGGACAAGGGAAGATGCTAAGCAAGGGTTTCACTATATCTGAAGGAATAGCCTCTGCCTCAGTCCATGGATGGTGTCATCTTTATTACTTACCCAATTATGCTCACTTAAGGTCTGGTGCTTTTTTTCCTGTACTTTCTTTTTATTGTGTTGCTCACCAAGACACCAGTTAAGTTCAAATCTTCTCAGCTTCCCTTCTGCAAACTATGAGATAGAGTGGAACGGGAAGTATTCTCAGCGCCACTCCCAGGGTGAAGTCATTGCTGGACTCTGTGAGATGAGTTTCTGTAGATGGAGCTTCTGCAGGCAGGACTCAGATTTAGTGAGGCCTCAAGTGCTTTACTATATGGCAAGTCCTCTGATGATATTAAACCAACACACTTTAGGAGCCAGGCAGATGCTCATCTATCCTGGGGACCTCCCCAGGTATCTCCCCAGGGTTTTACTAATGGGAAAGTGGATCGATCTTTTTCCACTTCCATTGCTCCTGGATACTGCCCTTTCTGTTCTCCCAGGGTCAGTCTGGGAGTGCCCTCACTCCAGCCCATTCAAATTCCCAACTGCTGCAGCTGGTCCTGTGAATCACCAGACTTAAAGGAGGAGGGAGCTGGGTCTCACTGGCCTCCCCCAAATCTCCCTGTCTGATTTCTCTCCTGATTTGATTTGTGAGGCACAGTCTAGGTCACACAGTTTGTGTATAACAGGACTGTGTATCAGTTGCAGCCCCAAACACCTGCACCCATGCACCTGGTTCTCTTGGTGCGATCACAGTCCCATTGACTGAATGTGTTTCCTGTCTCAGCTCTCCATGGACAACTGTTAAACACAGGAGTCCTCTGTGTACCAGTTCATTGTGCCAAACAGCCTCCAGATGGGCCTAGGGCAGCTGACTCCATGAGCTCACAATTTTCATGCTAAGACTATCCGTAGTAGTTCTCAACTTTTTCTCTGTGTGCTAATTCCACTCTCCCACAAGCTGCTCACTTCTAATTTTAGTGCTTTTACTTGTTTAATATACCCACAATTTCTAAGCCTTTAAGGCACTCTGACTGTCGAATATTGAGTATTAATGAATACTGGCTTTCACCTACCTCACAGAGAAACAATATTCCTGTGTCTTGAATCCCAGATAACCAAGATACACGAAACATCACATCCCTCTGCTTTACCAGCATCTGCTCCCTTGAATTGCTTTTCTGTGTGCTAATTCATTTGAATTCCAAAGGGAGTTTAATGGATTTTCCTCCTTTTATTTTTATTTTTTTTGTACAGGGGATTAAACCCAGACATGCTTAATCACTTAACCACTGAGCCACAACCCCTGACCATTTTGAATTTTTATTATGAGACAGGAACTTGGTATGTTGCTCAGAGCTTTGCTAAGTTTCTAAGACTAGCTTTCAACTCGTGATCCTCCTGCCTCAACCTACCAAGTCATTGGGATTACACATGTGTGCCACAATGCCCTGATTTTCCATCTTCTTTCAGTACCTTATTAAGGTCTGTTTTATAGTCCCATGACATCCTGAACTTTGTCAATGGGACTTCTATTGGACTGGGGTATTTATTTCTCCAGACAGCAGAGCAGCATGATTTGCTGTCGGTCAATACTGGAGGCAGCTGGGGTGGACTCAGTGGTTGGTACATGTTCTGCTTGTACAGCACCGGCAGTGCCCACTGCCCTTGGCTTCTCATCCTTGAAATAAGTGTGCATTTTGTCCTGAGGATTTGACATGATTAGGAAATATTAGAATTGCATCAGTGAAGATGACCCTAGATCCAATAAGAAAAAAATGCTGTCACTCAAGTTTGCTCAAAAACTAAGAAGACAATCTTGCACAATTAGAGTTTAGAGTATGTACCTGCAGGCCCAGCACAGTAGGGTTCATGGGCCTTCCATGAGTGAGCTTCATCCTGGTGCTGGATCCCCTCGTGGTCACTAGGTGCCTGGATTGATGGCAGGTGTGATATTCTCACATGGTACCTACAGACAGAAAGATGGGTATATTTTCCTTGGGCATTTTCTCAAAAGAGAAAAGACCTTTCCAAGTTGTCACTCAGAAAGCATCCTTTCACATATCATGGCCCAGATGTATCCATAGGTCTGCCCTTGGAGAGGTAAATGGAATACCATGAGGAGATTAGAGGGTTCATCCAGATGGTTCACAAACTTGACTGTGTATGAGAAGCACAGAGAGCTCATTGGAACATAGGTCCCTTGGTCCAATCCTCAGAGACTGAGCTTCAGAACTGTGGGGTGTACTCAGGAATGTGCATGTCAAAGAAGAGCATGGGTGATAGGAACGTGGATAGTTTGTGGATTGCCTCTTGAGAAGTGGGGATAGGTATATAATAATTTTGGAAAGCAGCTTGGCACTATTCCTGGTGAACAGTAAATATCAATAAAATTTAGTATCATTGTATTCAATTATCCCATTCCTTTTTAGAAATAAAGAAAACCTGAGAATGAGATGAATTATTACAAGAGAGAGTTTAAAGTCAAGTTATTGAATGCCTGCAGGAAAAATTACTTATTCTTCATCGTTCAGAAGATATGTGAAACTCATTGATGAAGGGAAATAATTTGAATAACTTTAATACTTGCTACTTGAGATAAACAAATACCTAAAGTTAAAGCCACTGTGATTCAAGAGTGTGTGTGCACACACGTGTGTCCTGTGAGAAGAGATGTTTTTTACTTCCAAATAATTTTCCATAACTAAACAATATACCTCTTTGTACATCAGTTTTTGTAAGGTTTTATACATTAGCAAAAAATTGTATGACTATTTGGTACAGGTATGTGAGTGTGTTAGTTAAACACTGAAGTTGTGTTTATTCCTGACTTGTGCTTATCTTGTCTGATCTGGGCAACCTTGCTATGGTGCCCTTTCACAATGAGTTAGGATATTCCTTATCTGTGTTTGCTGAATTTTTCCCTTTCTTCTTGTAAATGACTCTTAAATAATGATTGGAAGAATTTCTATATAAAATTCTTTAGTTGTGTTTGTTTATGGGGTAGTTCTACCATTAATGGTTTTGAAATATTTTATGAGTCCAAGAGGGTTTGTTTTTATTTATTTATTTTTATGAGAAAGAACTGTATTCCCTTTCATACAAAGTTAGTTTAGAACAACTCTCATGCAGAGAACCCAGCCACCCTTGTCCAGGTTTGGATGTACCTGTGGATATCTCTCTCTCTCTCTCTCTCTCTCTCTCTCTCTCTCTCTCTCTCTCATCATTCTTCAATGCTCCCATTCAGTTCTCTACATTTTCTCCATTTATGTCAAAATCCCTCAGAAGGGATCTCCACTCACAACCCTCAGTTCTTCTGCCACACTTTCCTGAGGTCAGCCCAATGAGGCTTGGGCCTGACTTCACATCTATCTGAGTCACCCTTGCCCTCATCAATCACCAGACAGGCCTCTTCTCCTGGACTCTGTTAACTGCAGTCCACTGCTTAATGTAGGGAGAATTTACACGTCCATCCACTAAGCAAGGAGTTAGCTCAGTTATCTCCTCCTGGTAGAATTTCCCGAAGCCTTTAGGTGTTGTATGTCCACAGCCATGGAACTAGACAGTGCTCAATCTTGAGTCCATACATACTGCTCGACACAGAAGCCTCACTTCTGCCTGTGGACTACTTGACTCTTCGGGTACTGAGACCTCATTGCCTGGAAAGAAGAATCAATTTCTTGGTTATGGGGATAAGTCCACAAGGCCCCTTGACTTTTGCCCATTCCACAAGTTGTCTGATTTATTTTTTGGTACCTGTAAAACTTTATCTTATTTTTACATTTACCATTTTCTGAGTGGGATGTGGAAGATGTGGTCTTATTTTTAGCCTTTCTGAATTCTTCTTAGAGCTTGCTTGTTTTTCATGCCTGTAGAAGTTTAATGAATGGAAGATGGTGAAGCTTGCTTACAATGCCATCATTTTTAGAAGTTCATTTAAAATAGTATACTTTGAAGATTGTAGATTAAGAGTTTAAATAGAAAGAAGTTAGCATATAGTAAAATGAGTGAATATACACAAATTATTGAAGTCCTTATTTACCAAAGTTTTGATTTGATTACTACCATGAATCACCTTCTCCAGCTATTGATTTAGGGTTGAGATTCAATCACACTTCCTGAATTAGACATATATGATATGACTTAACCATTTGGTGAGACTATGAAAGAATTATCACTTCAATTAAATATGTGGTATGATAATTCTATTCCATCATCTCCTAAAATGAAGAAAAATGTCCACTGAATATATTGTACAAAATTGGAAAATGGTTACAAAGTGTAATTATGAAATTATAGTCAACTTTAATATAATGACAAGTGATTAATGCAAAAAGATATGAATCCTTTTGTTTTTTTGGCCTGGAGATTGAAGCCAGCAGTGCTTGACCACTGAACGATATCCCAAGCCCTCTTTACTTTTTAGTTTGACAGGGTTTCCCTAAGTGGCTTAGGTCCTTGCCAAGTTGCTGAGGTTGGCTTTGAACTTGTTACCCTCTGCCTCAGCTTCTCGATCCATTGGGATTATAGGCATGTGCCAACAAGCTCAGCGATGTGAATCTTACATGTAAAATATAAAGAATAAAAATAATAACCTATGACAAAACAGAAAAGAAGAATATATAAACACAGTTTCACATCAAAAGTAAAAATTCAGGCAAATCACATGTTTTTAGTGCTCAGATCCACAGCATGTCTGTCTGCCTAGGTCTGTGGTAGACCAGAACCCAGCAGTTGAAGCCTTTTCCCCACGGCCCATGAAATGGTATTACATAGAGCACCTCTGGCAAGACAGCTGTCTGAGCATGCTCTCCACATACTATTTCTATATTCAGCAGAGATGTCTACTTCTTTCTAAATGATTTCCCTCCCCTTGTAATACTTAATAATTCTTTATGTTAAATGCTTCTTGGTCATTTCTATGTGGTTTGTCTCCCAAATAAACTCTAAACATAAATAGTTTCTGAAATATCATGTGTCCAAAATTTTCACTGAACCCACTTATATATGTATAAGGAAATGATAATAACCAAATCAAAGAGTAAGTGGAACAAACAAAATCTTAACGCTTCAACAAACAATGCACTTATGGAGAGCCATTTTGAATGTTTGTAATTTTTTGATATCTTAGCTCTATTTATGGTTGTGGTATGTATACCTATACCTTTGCAGGCTTTATTTTCACACCTGAAATTCCTTTAGTTTTCTGCATGATGAAATGGATGGACATAGGTGAAATGGAAGTTGTGTATATCCTAGGGAAGTTCAATGTGATTGTGTGCAAGGCTCATGAAACTGAGTTGAGCAGAAGCATTGGAGAGATCTGGGTGATGTACACATGGCCTCCTGGGTCAGAAGATCAGCCACCCTGATTTCCTTTCTTCCACAATTTGATCTTTAAGGGCTTGCACTCCTGGGATCAGAAAGTCTATGGTTCTAGTATAATGAGGGCTGTGGATTCTGAGTCCTGAGGGACCAGAGACTGTAGGTGTCAGCTAGTGAAAGCCTCACTCAGAAACCCAGGAATCCAGGAAGCAGCAGCTGTGCCTTCTTCCAGAGATCATCTTTCCTGAGGTGGAGCCCACCAACTATGAGGGTCCTGAAAACACATTTCTGGTCCTGAGAATGCATTTCTGTTTTCAACATCCAGGTGAGATGCTGCATCAATTCAGTGATGTCAGGTGACCACCCAAAGCCCCTTAGTTACTGACTTGGACATAAGGCCAGGCGTGTTGCTCTTTTTTCATCCTAGGGAAGTGGTGAGGGGCTTGGGAACATAGGTTGAGGAGAAGCAGATTCTATGAGACTGCTGCTTGACCTCCCCTTTTGACACATTCTCTTCATATATTCACCCCCCTTTAAGCAGCTCCCATTCTGCTGGGCACCTGCTCTCTCTGGACAGCTGCAGGGGCCATTTCCTACTAAAGAGAAGTATGATGGACTCTTAGAAATATTTTGCTAATTACTCACTTCTAATTCTTTTGATGCAGGAGGAGGAGTTTTGGTAAGTGTCTTAGTTCTCTAGAACTGCCCAAAGAGGATGCCTCAGACTAGGTGGGTTGATAACAGGAATTCCTTTCCTCCTGGTTCTGGAGGATGGACGTTGAGTGATGGGGGCATCCAGTGTATTTTATCCCTTTGAGGCCTCTCTCCTCACCTGGCACATGGTCATCTTCTCCCAGTGTGTTTACATGGTCCTTCCTTTGTGGGCATCTGTGTCCTAATCTAATCTTATCCTGTAACCTGAGTCATGTTGGAATAGGTCTCACTCTATTGACCACCTGCTAGGCAAATTCAAGGCACCTTCTCCAAGTACAGCTGTGTTCTGCGGTATTGGAGTCCTAGATTTTTCTGAATGAATTTTGAAGCTCCAGGGCAGCCCATAGCATCCATGCCTTCTCATTCCCTTGGCCACTTCCTGATTCAACCTTCCACAGTGACATGTGTCCTGTCCTAGAGTCTAAGGCTCTGAGGTCTCTGGGGAAGAAGGTGGAGGTGCCAACAGCTTCCTCCTGCTTTCCTTTCTTCAACTACCAACTATTTCAGAAAGGAGCTGCAGAGAATGTGTAGATAAGGACAGCAGCACATAATCACCTAGTTCTCTCTGCAGGAGCAGGAAATGTTGACACCTTGTGGTTTCAGGTCTTTTTAAATGAAGCAATAGATGGAGAAACACGTAGAGTGCAGTCCCTTGGTTTCCCTCCATTCCTCTCCTTCCTTTCGCAGGGTCAGCACCATGATGGTTACATCCCAGCCTGGTCTCTGGTATGTGTAGTTTCAAGTGAAAGGCAATAACCTTGCTGTGCATTAGTTATGGAATGTAGAACTAGTTGTTTTCTGCTGGGGAATGAGAGAGAATGAGACTGAACCAATGATGTTCTCTGTGTGTCCAAATGTGGCCTCAAAAATCCCAGTGTTGCATATAATTACAGGGAAGCAGTAAAAATAAATATAGATAAAACAAGAAACACTAAATGTAGGAAAAAATCGGAATTCACTCAGCAAAACAATACATGTGAATTTGCCTAGTGAATGAAAGTTGAACTGGACAATCTCAGTCTTTGTATGAATCTCACTGTGAGCTGAGCGTAAGTGACAGAGTGGAGCTCAGATGTTTTCTAATTGTTAGATCAGCTCTGATTACACACTATTTGTCTGCATTTTCACCTTTTTGTCTTTCTAGGGTGCACTTTAATTTTCTCAGAATCCATATTAAACCACAATATATTTTCAAACCAAAAAAGAAAAGGAGAAACCTTTTGTCTTAATGATGCAGTGGAATACTTTGGTAGTTAAGGTTAAGGTAGAAGGACTAATATACCACTATTTATCAATAAATGTAGCATCTAAAATGTCAATTGTAAAGGGTTTCCATTTACATGAAGCTTGTAAGAAAGCAACAAAGTAGTTGTTTGGAAAATAATACCAGAGGTAACAGGAGTATGACAGAGTCTGTTGGTTCCCCAGGAAAGAACACGTAAGCAAATGCAGTAGATCAGGAGGGGGCTCCAGTCACACCTGCATCATTTGCTGCGTTCCCATGCACAAGCCTGGGATGTGATGGGTGCACGTTGTTTAATACTGACTGACAGGTATCCGCCCTTCAGGATTCAGTGTTCTTTATATTTTTTGTTGTTGAAAACATTTCTATACTGTACATAACAGGGGGACCCATTGTCACAAATTCATACATACACAGAGCATCCTTTGGTCAATGTCATTCTCTCATATTTCCCCTTTCCTTTTCCTCCTCTCTCCCTTTATCCCCTTCTGCTACTCTGATGGTCTCTCTTCTCTTATTATATTTTAAATCAATCTCTTATAATCACACAGAAAATTGGGATTCTGTGATATATTTGTCAAGGACATGGCTTAATTTGGTCCATTTCATTCTCCAGATCCTGCAACCTCCCTTGCTGTCTCTTGACCCCTTTCTGGTACTCTATTGGCCTTTCTTCTATTTTTATAATACCCTTTATTTCTTCCTTCACCCCCCACCACCTTCCAATGATGCAAGAAAATATTGAACCGTTGGCTTTCTGGGTCTGGCTGATTTCACTTAGCATGTTGTTTGATCCCCAGTTCCCCCAATTACCAGCAATGAAGCAATTTCATTCTTCTTTATGGTTTAGTAAAACTCTGTGTGTGTGTGTGTGTGTAATATCTATCTATGTTTCTATTTATCTATCTGATCACATTATCCATCATCATTGTGATTCACTGTACTTTAGATCAAGAATGTATAATCCATCTTGTAGATGGATGTTCCTATGTGGGTTCAAATAATATTTACAAATTTTTATGTGGGGTACAGTTCATTCATACAATTTTTTCCTAGTTTAAATATTCATATTTTTTGGGATCCATGTGTTTAACTTATATATTATGTAACTTCTTTTCATTTTTATATATGCTCTAGGTTCAGGTCAAATAAATATTAGTGTCATTGATTTTTCTTTTCTTCCTTACTCTTCTATGTAACCACACTTCCCAGACACAGTTTCAGCATACAAATTCCTTCCTGAAATTTGTATTCATCAAGTGAGAAATGTTCTCTCTCCTCACTGAAGCACTCCAATGCATAACTCCTTCTGCATGATGCAAGGTGTGTTTTTGCTCATGTGAATCAGATGCACATGTGCATGCATGCACACACACACACACAGAGCACAGGAAAGGTCAGTAGGAGAGTCTCTACTGGTCAGCACTGGGCTGGGTATAATTTTTTGTATTCTGTTTTCATTATTTAAACATTTACAAGACCTTTTCCCTCCAATTTAATTGAGACATAATTGTGCAAATATAATTTGTGCACATTTAAGGTAAGCATTGTGATGCTTGGAGAAGTGTCCTTTGTGAAAAGATTACCACACTGTATTTAATGAACACATCCATCAGGCAGCTCAAATTATAAAATGTGAATATCCAGGCTTGTAACCTGGGTAAGACCGCACCATCCATAAAGGTAGGGCAGGAGCTGGGATAAAATTCAGAAGTACAAGTCTGGTTTTTTGGTGTGTATGTGTGTGTGGTCCAGAGGATCAAACCCAAGGCATTTAAATATGTTAAGCAAGTGTCTTGCCACAAGCTATATCCCCAGCCCTTTCTATCTTCTCTACTGAGCCAGGCTGTTGCTGACATGCCCAGGCTGACTTCAATCTTGCTGTCCTTGGCAAGTGCCACCACTCTGGCTGTGAGTCTAATATTATGCCAAATGATAAGTGTTGACATTACAGCTCCTCATGAGAGGAGCACTTACTTCTGTCTGTCACATAGCCGGTTTTGCTGTTTGCTCATTTATTTAATGATATGCTACCTGTCCTACTAATGGAAGAAATTTCCTTAGGATAAGATGGAGCATGTCACCAACACCCTTACCCAGCTGCTATTATTAACTGTTAGGGCAGACTGCTTCAGTTTACAAGGAGAGTCTTATGAACTTCAAGTTCAAAGTCAATATGTTCTCACCCTTTCTCATGGCCATCTGGATGGGTGCGCTTCACCTGCTACAGTTAACTTAATGGGTAAAAGTGGACACACCTGGAAAGCAGGGGACAAATTGGGGCTTTGATTAGGAAGAAACTCTTTTAGTGATAAAAGGAAATTGTGAAAACTGAAATCCTTTGAGAAAGTGAACTCTACTCTGCTGAGGGCTTAGCAGAGACTAGTCATGAGAGTCAACTCAACAATCAGACATACTGGCTAATCCAGGCTTTGCAACACTAACTGTGTGTCGTGTCCACAGCACATCCTCCTGGCTCCATGGGGCCAACAGGGCAAAGATCTACCCCATCTGTGATACAGAAAGCCCTTCTGATGATTATGGGGCATACCAAAGCTGGAGACCATGGCTTTAGAAGATAGTGCATTCACTTTTTCTTTTTGCTTCAAGATGTAGAAACATTCTGAAGGAAACTCAATGTCTTATACTTTGTTACTCTGTTAATACTTAGGAATGTGTGGAAAGTGTTGGTGTCCAATTAAGGAAATAGAAGTTAGGGGAAACTTTGGAGAATAGGAGCAGAGGGAGAAGTCAGCAGAAAGTACATTTTAATATCCTCCAGTACACGGTGTATGTAACAAGAGGATTTTTTTCTTTCTTTCTTTTTAAAGCACTGGCTCTCAATGTTTAGATATATCAAATTCATCTATAGTGTTTGTTAAAATATGGATTTCTGGTCCTTTTCCACAGAACATTTCCTAAATTCATGGTGGTACAAAGAATTTTCATTGGTAAGAACGTGTGACATATATGACACTCTTGCTCCTCATCCAGAAGCTATTCACTGAATTTCTATCCCAACTCTTTCAGCAACATGGAGAGCAGGAACCACACATCTGTTTCAGAATTCCTTCTCCTGGGACTGACACATGACCCAGAACTGCAGCCCCTCCTCTTCAGCCTCTTCCTGTCCATGTACCTGGTCACCATCCTGGGAAACCTGCTCATCGTCCTGGCTGTCAGCTCTGACCCCCACCTCCACACCCCCATGTACTTCTTCCTCTCCAACCTGTCCTTCACTGACATCTGCATAAGCACAACCACCATCCCCAAGATGCTGGCCAACATCCAAGCACAGGATCAGAGCATCAGTTACAGGCTGCCTCACTCGGGATGGTTTTATTTTGGTTTTTGGTGGTTTAGAAAATTGTCTGCTTGCAGTGATGGCCTATGACTGCTATGTGGCCATTTGTCACCCCCTGAGGTACATGGTCATCATGAACTCCTGCCACTGTGTCCTGCTGATTCTACTCTCCCTGCTTATTAGCATTGTGCATTCCCTCCTCCACATTCTGATGGTTCTGAGGCTGTCCTTCTGCACAGCCCTGGAGATCCCCTACTTCTTCTGTGAACTTTCTCAGTTCATCAAGCTGGGCTGCTCTGATGCCCTCATCAATAACATCCTGATATATGCTGCAGCATTTGTGCTTGGTGCTGTTTCCACCTCCGGGATCATTTTCTCTTATGTTCACATTGTGTCCTCTGTCTTGAGAATGTCATCATCAGAAGGGAAGCATAAAGCCTTTTCCACCTGTGGGTCTCACCTGTCTGTAGTCTCCTTGTTCTGTGGGTCTCACCTGTCTGTAGTCTCCTTGTTCTATGGGACAGGTTTTGGGGTTTGCATTACCTCTGCAGTGACTGAGTCCCCCAGGAATACTGTTGTGGCTTCAGTGATGCATTCTGTTGTCCCTCAGATGCTGGACCCATTTATCTACAGCCTGACGAAGAGGGACACAAAGGAAGCCTTGAGGAAGCTCATGAGTAGAATAGCTTTTGTTTGATTTGTCATTTGGTTTGATCTTGGGTTTCTAAAGTCAGTGACAGGATCATGGTAAACCAAAATGCCTCACTTCAGTCACAGCATTTTTCTAAAGAAGAGAAAGCACAATTATCACATGGATTTGAGAAGTGGCTTTAAAGCTAACGTTTCTTTTTTTCTGTCTCTGTGCTGGTTGACATGTGAGTCAAAATCCCTAAACAGTTGCTTTGCTGTGGTTTCACAGAAGCAGAACCTGAAGGAAGAGTTCTAATTTTTAGCCAATTTTGTTAGATGCAATCCAAGAAAAAGATAAATTTTCAGGCTGTAAATTGTTTAAGAAAATATTTAAGCATCTCTCTGATAATATGTAGATCACTTCTCCCTGATCATCTATTTGCAAGAATATGATAGCTAAGTGCATTTGTATTTGAACCTCAAACTTGGGTTTGATTTTTGCACAGTTCCTGAGAGAAGTTACAGAATGAAACCTTTGTCAAAGATCACAGAATCTGTCAAGCTGAGTATGAGAGTGGGAGTTCTAACTTAGTGGTATTGTATGAATGAGTGTCAGAAGAAACAGAGTCATGGACCTTGTCTAGGGCAGCAAAACATTTCCCCAAATTCAAAGTCACACCTGGAAAGTACCTTCAGCCTGATCTGATGGTTGGGCCAACGTGTGTTGCATCTCACAGGTAGAAGAACTACTGTGAGGCCAAGTACCTGACTTTTCACATCTGACTGAGCAATTACTGATAGGTTTCCTGGGGAACTGCGTACTAATGAGGTGTCAATAGCATCCACTTGCTCATTTTTGTTATTTGCCAAATCACATCATTAGATTAACTCAGTGGTGGAGATGGTTGTACAGTCCTGGAATTTTATTAGTGATGATGTTGTCAGTTCTCAGAGAAATGTTAGTTCTAATTCTGATGTTCTCAGAGAGTCAAAAGATTTATTATTCATTATGAAGATTTTGTAGAAGGAATATATAGATTGGAGATTAGAGCTTCATTTTTTCCTAAATGAGTTGGCCTCTTCCAAGAACTCATTTTCCTTATACACACCAGGTGCTTGCAAAAGATGCAGGTTTTGTGTCTAGACATGAGGCCAGAGGCAGAAAGCTGAATGCTCGTCCCTGTGTCCACTGATAATAGACCAATAGAGTCTCAAGAAATATTGCTGTCATACTTTGAATGCCAGCCCTCAAAATGTTACTTCCATATTCTAATCTTCCTCATTTATAAATATGAACCTTCATGACAAGATGGTGTTATGCTTTGGATATGCAGTGCCCCTCAAGGAATCTCGTGTTGAAGAAGCAATCTGCAGTGCAGAAATATGCAGAGGTGTGGCTTTTGGGAAGTGGTTGGCTTCTCATGGACCTGACCTCATCAGTGGATTAATCCACTGGCATTCACTAGTCTCCTGGGAGGTGCTGGAAACTATAGGCAGGTGGGGCATGTTTGAAAGAAGTAAGTCACTGGGAAGCATGCCCTTGGGAAATATATCTTGTCCCTGTTCCCTTCCTTTCTCTCTCTATCCTGCTTTCTCTGATCCTGGCTGCCAATGCTGAGAAGCTTCCTGTCCACCATGATGTACTGCCTTGCATCAGGCAAAAAGGAACAGAGATAGAAAACCCCTAAAAGCATGAATCCAAATAAATCTTCTTCCCTCAAAGTTATTCTGTCAGGTATTTTGATCACAATGATGAAAAGTTGGCCAACAAAGAAAATTGTACCAAGAAGTGAGGTCATTACTGTGACTATACCTGACAATGTGGTTCATAAGACTTTGGTACTTGTTTGCAGAAGGAGTTTGGAAAGTTCTTAGAATGTGGAAAGCAGAGCTTAATGGTCATTTCAGGTGGAAAATTGGAAGACCAGTATGCAAATAGCAATGCAAACCAAAAGAGTCTGCTCATGTGTTTTCACATGGGAATGAGGATTCTACTGGGCAACTTGGACCAGAGACCACACATATTACATTCTAGCAAAGAACTTGTCAATATTTTGTCCATGACCTGAGGTTTTGTGTGAAGTTGTATTGAAAGTCAATGGAATAATTCATCTGGTAGAATTATCAAGGCAGTAGTGCATTTAAGCATTGGGATAGGTATTGCTGGCAATTTTAAGCTACATTTACAGTGAGCATCAGGAGAAAGAAGAGCAGACATATTTGAATAAAATTTACCATCTGGCCAGAATTGCATGTGTAATATTGGCCAAGGAAGGTGTAGTTTCTTAAGGAATTAGTGTTAATGAAGAGAAGCTAAGTAGTTTGCTCCAGGACAATTGGAAGGATGCCTTGAAGTCATCTGAGGAATTGACCAGATCCCACCCATCTTAGTTTCAAAGGTGTAAAAGTGTAAGCTCATTTGGATGACTTTGCTTTGAGAAGTGAGCACAGTGGTTCCCTACTTGTACAGGGCTGCCCAAGAAGTTGTTTCCTCTTACCATGCTGAGTTGTCCATGCACTCAGAGTCTTCTGTAGCTATGTTAGTCTGAAACCATGAGCCAAAATAAATTACTTCTCTTTTGTGGTTTTCTTGTAAATTATCTTGGTCACAGTGATGAAAATGCTGACTAACACGGAGGGTGAATGTTACTCATGTGAAAATAGGATTTTCTCAGGGTATTATCTTATTTTGGATTATCTCATGGACCTTAAATGCAATTTCATATTTTTATAAGATAGAGACAGAAATTGTATTAATGCTCGTAGTTTATGTTTGTCTGTATTGCCCATATTAGTCTATGACTTATTTGGTAGGCTTCTAAACCATTATTATCACTCCTTTATATAAACCTGCATAATGTATTACATTAATTTCTTTCTTTTTGACAATAATATTTCAAGGTCATAAGTGATTTCTGTGTCTTTGTTGTAATTCATTTTTGTATTTCTAAGACACTGTGCTTTGGGGTTTAGCAATTACTCAGTTATTTTCAGTTGTTTCTGTCTTTACAGTCCCTATCAATAGGCAATCTTTCTCATATTGGTGAAATTTGGATACCTATTTTTCTACAATTGTGAATTAAACAGACTGAATATTCTCTTTCATGTCTCTTGATATTGTTAGGGGACAGACATATATGAAAGTTGGGAATATGAACTTAAGATAATAATTCTATAAAATAGCCCCACTGTGCTGACCTCCACATACTTTCTTTTCCAATAAGCAATTTACCTGAAGCCTGCCCTGCCTCAGTGGACAGGCTATGTCACATCCCTTAGTACACAACCCATTCACTGCAGAGAAATGCAAGCCCAAAAGAATGCTGATATGAGGAATCCAAGTTACTCTTAAGGTGGGGAGTTTTGTGACCAGAGTTTGAAACTCTGGGAGATAGGGATAGTTTATCCTAACCATATAATCTGAATTAATGTATGGTGAAGAATCCAATTAGAACTAGTGAGCATGGGCCAAGGTGACCTAGAGTTGCCATGCAGGGGACTTGAAAGTCTGATGGCACCCTGCTGTCAGTCAGAAGTCAAGTGTTTCACCTGGGCAGGACTCCCTGGAAACTTCTCTGGGATCCCCAATAAAACTGTTGCACCCTCAAAATGTTATTTCCAGGCACACTGTCTTTTTCTTAAGAGAACCCACTCTCTCCCTTGAGAGTGTCGCCTTTCCCTTTTCCCTGTCCCTTCAATAAACTCATTCCTGTTACTCTAAGTGACACATCTGAAATTTTTCTGACTTGGTCACAAGAATTGGGGTTTGAAGAGCGGGTCTTCTTGCTGCCTCAGTTTCTCAGATGGCCCCAGCACTGTGATATTTGGTGGAAGGCCGCAGCTTTGGAACAATATGATTGAAAGGTTTCTGTATAACTGGGATGGAATCTTGGACTAAAAGAGTATAACTATGATCATTAAAGTTTGAGAGATGAAGCACTTGTCATATTGAAGTTCATTTCCTTGATCTTGGATTGTGAAAATCTTGTTTAACAATGATACCACTCTCACTAATTAGGAGTTTCTACTGAGCCATTTATATTAAAAAATATTTTGATGCCTCAAATCTAGCAACTATTGGCATGTGCAGGCATCTCTGCACATGTTCTCTTTCACTCTTTCCAATCTTCCATGTCTTCCAAGTCCTTCCTGCACTTGATAGGCAGCCCAGTCATCGGTGTTCAGGGATTGTGCCTATCATCGTAGGTTTTAATTTAGAGCATTTGTTTTAATCAGTTTTTTTGCTGATGTGACCAAAGGACCTGACAAGAACAGTTTTAAGGAGCAAAAGTTTATTTTGGGGCTTAATGTTTTAGAGGTCTCAGTTCATAAATAGTTGACTCCATAGCTCTGAGCCTTAGTTAAAGTAAAACTTCATGGCCAGAAGAATGCGATAGGGGAAAGTAGTTTAGGATGTCACACCAGAAAGGAGAGAGTGACTCTCCTTACCATAGACAAAATATATACCCCAAAGACACACCCCTAATGACCCACCTCCTCCAGTCACACACTACTAGCCTATAGTTACCTTCCAGTTAATGCACATTAGTGGATTAATATATTGATTAGTTTAAGGATCTTAAAACCTGATCATTTCACCCCTAAACTTTCTTGCATCATCTCACACTTGAGCTTTGGGGGGAACACCTAATATGTAAACTGTAATAACATGATAACACATTGTTGCATTTTTTCCAGTTTTTATAAATATTTGCATATTTTATCTTTTTTCTCATTCTCCCTTTGTAAGGAAATCTATGCAACTTCTCTGCTTAATGGAGTGATTTAATCTTCAAGTATTAATTGTAAAGAAGTCTCATCAAAATCATAGA
This sequence comes from Glaucomys volans, assembly GCA_020662805.1. Taxonomy (NCBI): domain Eukaryota; kingdom Metazoa; phylum Chordata; class Mammalia; order Rodentia; family Sciuridae; genus Glaucomys; species Glaucomys volans. The sequence goes on along the minus strand of JAJEJO010003312.1, from coordinate 30,016 downwards.
CTTGAGACTGGGACATTAGTTTAGTGGTAGAGTCAAGGCCCTGGGTTTGAATTACAAGACACCAAAAAAATACTTATAACAAATCATTCTTCAGGAAGCATATACTGTGGGTCCTGTTTTGATGCTGCCACTTGTGAAATACTCTCCATGCATTCAGCGATGTGCAGACTTGAAAGCTAAAGAATGTCCTTGTGGTTTTATTCAGGTGCAAATTTTCAGAAGGCATGTGAAGGAGTCCTGTAGTATTCCAAAGGCAACACTATTATAGGTCACCTGAAGGAGTGCACTGTAGAAGGTAAACTAATATCCTGATTAAAATGTCCATGGATTTCTTCTACATGGAAGCCCTCTCCAGACCTCTTTTCCTGCTGTTGCTACAGTCTCATTCTCTCCTCAGTTTATTGCAATATTCCTCATGGAGATCTCATACTCCCTCTACCCAATGCTTCTCCTTCATTGGTTTCCTGATATCCTACAATCAACTTTTAATCTGATTACTCATCTGGCAGATTCACAATTGTCCTCACCTGTTGCCAGACCGGTCTTGACCCCTGAATGCAGTGTTCTGACTCCTGCTGCTCTGTGACAGATGGAGACAGTCACATGTCCAACCATCAAGACAACACAGAACTTGGTGAGGTTCTTTCTTGGAGGCTTTTTTGAAACTTTTAGCTATTTGAAGTTCAAAGTCATGGATGTAGGCAGTGTTCAACCCTTGAGTTTACCCATATTTCTCAAGTATAGCAGCTCAATGTAGGAGAATGAAACTAGGTTCCTTTATATCACCAGTTATATACCTCAATTCAGATTGGATTAGAATTAAATATAAGACAAAAGGCATGAACTTTTTTGAGAAAAATGGGAGATATGCTTCAGGACATTGGTCTAGGGAATTGTTTTTAGAATTACCTCCAAGGCAGAGATGCTATAACAAAATTGATAAGTTAGACAATGTCAAACTAAAAATCTTCTGCAAGACAAATAATACAATTAATAGAACCAAGAGACACTAAGGAATGGGAGAAAATATTGGTCAACTACACATCTGACTAGGGGTTAGTATCAAGAATATATAAAGAGCATCAATGTCTAAACAGTAAAACAATAACAAAATACCTAATTGAATATGGACTAAAGATTTTAATAGACATTTCTCAAAAGAAGAAATAAATAGATAGAAGATGTATAAAAATACTGAATATCATTAACCAATAAAAAAATTCAAATTTAAACTATAATGATATAATGTATCACTAAGTGGAGAATGATCTTCATGATAGATGAAAGATATCAAGGGCTGGTAATGATGTGGAGAAAGAGAAACACTCATACTTTTGGCTAGAATGTGAATTAGTAAAGTCACTATGGAGAATAGTATGGAGCTTCCCTAAAAAAGTAAAAATAGAGCTGCAATAGAGTCCAGGAATCCCAATGCTTAGTATATACCCAGAGGAAATGAAATCAACATGTGAATGAAGTGGAAACTACTGCACTCTCATGCTTTCTGAAGTACTACTTGCAATAGTATATGGAGTCATCCTAAATGCCCATCAGAACAGAAATGGATGAGGAAAAAGATTTATATATACAAAGAGCTATTGGTCAACCATCAAAAGCATGAAATCCTGTCATTGGCAACAATGGACCCAGAAGACACTGAGGTAAATAAGGCAAGTGAAGAAAGATGAGTTGATCAGTATCAAACAAATATAGGAATCAAAAGAGCACATTGTTAACTCAGAAATTTGTACAAAGATAGAGAATTTAAAAATAAGTGAATACATTTATAAGAAGGACTTTTACATGTGCACTTGAGAACCAGTCTCCTCCAAAGGCACTTTATCCTCATTACTTAGAAGGGTGAACAAAACAATTTCTTGCTTGTGGAAACAGATTCACAGAACCCACTTCAGTCCACTCATTGTGTTAAACCAGCATTTTGTTTTGGTAATCAGAATAATTCTACCTCATATTTTTATGTGATTTTCCTTTTAGTTGATGGAGTTATTGATCTTTTAAATTTTTAAAATTTGTTCTAATTAGTTGTACATGACAGTATAATACATTTATATATTTTGATAGATCATACATAAATGGAGTGTAATTTCTCATTTTTCTGACTGTACATATTGCAGGAGCATATCAGTCATGCAGTCATATATGTTCATATGGTAATAAAGTCTGCTACACTCTCCAATTCTTCCTACCCTTATGCCCTTCCCCTCCCTTCACTCCCCTCTACCTTATATAAAATAACTCTATTCTTCCCTAGCCCCCACCACGATGATTCAAATATCAAATATTTAAATATTTAAATATCAAATATTTAAGGCCTAATGTTTTTTGTTTTCTCTGACATGTGGATGTTAATTGACTTTTAGTTTCTAAAAATAATCACATTGATATCTTTCTATATGTTATCTGTTATTTCTCCTTTTTAAAAGCAAATGTGGTTAAGATGATAAAGACACCACAATGCCATCTTGGTTCGAAACTACTCAGATGTGCTGAGGCAATGGACACATTGGCATAGTACTATCTTTTTTTTTTGTAGTGAGGATTTAACTCAAGTCTCCTTTACTACTGAGCTATAACACCAGCCCTTTCTGTTTATTTTTAGTTTGAGACAGAGTCTTGCTAAGTTGCTCAGGGCCTTCTTAATTTGCTGAGGCTGCCCTTGAACCTACAACCCTTTTGTCTCAGCCTCCCAAGTCTCTGGGATTATAGGCATGTTTCACTATGCCTGGCAGTACCTTTTCTTTAATTTTGCAATTGCACTCTAAGTTCAATTGAGATGATGAAGGACCATAATTTCAAAGCACAGTGTCTGTTGGTAAAGAAAACTATGGAAACTCTTGTGACAATATTGAAAAATGTTTGCATGAAGTTCTAAAAAGGGAGTCTTGGTCCTGTTTATATGTCTAGTGGTCAGCATTGATCACACTTAAGTAGAAGAATCTTCTGTGCAAATATAGATGCAAAAAATTAAGGTTCAATAAATATCAATGATACATTGGGAAAGAAAACATCAGATGTTTATATTTAGGTACTAGCTTAGTTAATATTTAGAAATAAATTGTAAATTTATACACACATATGTAGAATGTATTTTTCCACTTTACATAAAAGAATAAGTGTGCTTTTTTGGTGGAGTGGTTACTGAGGATTGAACTCAGGTGCACTCAATCTGTGAGCCACATCCCCAGCTCTTTTTTTTTTAAAGTATTTTATTTAGAGATAGGGTCTCACTGAATTGCTTAGTGCCTTGCTGTTGCTGAGGCTGGCATTGACCTTGTGATTTTCCTGCCTCATCCTCCAGAGCAGCTGGGATTACAGGTGTGCACCAAGGTCCCTGGCAGAATAACTGTTCTTTAAGTGAGTAATTGTATGGATTCACTGGTAACTTAAAACAAATACTGAAATTTATTAGAGAAGTTTTATATACCAGGTCGATGGAATGGAGATGAGCAGAAACAGAAGAGACAGTTGAAGGAGTGAATTTGACCTCAGGAATCAGGAAGTCATTCCTCCTGATCCTTCACTGCTACGGAGTTGGTCTTTAAGGATGTGCACTCCTGGGATCACTATGAGAGTAAAAGTATCTGATCTAATGAGGAGTTTTGGAATTTGATCCCCCAGGATAATGGAGGTGATAGGAGTCAGCCTGTGACCTCCTCACTCACCCACCCACCCCAGACAGGAAGCAGCGCCTGAGCCTCCTCCCAGAGATGACTCTTCCTGAACAGGAGGTTATTCCCTCCCCTGGGCTCTCTGCACTTCCTGAGACAGATCTTCCATCTCCCATGTCCCAGTGAAATGCTGACCATCATTTCCCTGGAAGCCAACCATGAACTTGAGTCCCTTAGGTAATGCTTGGGAAAGGAGACTGAGTGTGTCACCAGTTTCATCCTGGGAAGCAGCTAGGAGGGTCGGAGTCAAGAGGGAGAAACACAATGAGGGTCAAGTCCCTCACACCCTCCTGGCCCCTGTCTCATCCTCTGGACACATATATTTGCTCTGGTGCTCCCCAGCTTTCAGGCTGCTGGTCTCATTCTGTACAAGGACAGGGTCTGTTTCCTTCTGAGCAGAAATCAGCCCTTTCTCAAACATGATGATTGCTGCAAATCATTATGAAATGCACTTGAACTGTGTCGGGAGGATGGGGAGGGGTTCATACTGCTTCTCATGTTAATGCCTTATCTCATAATGTTTCCATTGCCCTGGCTGCCCAAGAAAAGATAGATAAAAAATTAGAAACTAGAATTAATGCTCTAGAAGAAGCCATTTTATATATAGGTAATCAAATTCAAAATATTAGAACCCAAATGATCACTAAATGTCATGCTAAGTTTAAATGGATTTGTGTAACTCCCCTTCAAGTAGGTAATAATACTGATTGGGGTCAAGTTCAAACTCACCTTAAAGGTGTTTGGAATAATTCTAATATAGCTCCTGATATAAATATTTTACAGTCAAAATTTAGAGACCTTAATCAAGCACATTTGGAAGTAAGCCCATCTGCTGATTTGGCTCAAAAAATATTTTCAAATATAAAAAGTACCATTACCAATAGCACATTTGTGCAATGTATTATTCAAAGTTTAATTGGAATTGCTTGTGTTCTAATTCTCCTATCTCTCCTTCCAGTCATCATGGCCTGTAACAGATGAGCAATAAAAGTTCTCCAGATTCAAATTGAAATGATCAAATTTAAAAATAAAAAAGGAGGGAACCACTGTGCTCTCTTCAATTCCCCTCAGTGCTTGACAAGGATTCCCCTGAGTTATACAGATGTTTGAAAGGTCTCATCTTCCTGGGAATTGGGGCCACTGTTTCCTGTTGTCTTGTTTAATTTGCCTATGCTTGGGAATGATATTATATTGGATTTCTGGGAATTCTAGGGCCTTAGGGGATTTAGAACATGAGATTCAAACAGCTAATCATACTGGATATAACCAAGAAAGGCCCTTGTTCTGGGGTGATGAAAGTACAACTTGGAAAGAATGCTATGCTCATTTCCAGTAAATTAGGCTAAATGGCACCACGGATGGTGACTACTCCCAGATGACCTAGGGCAGAAAAACACACTGTTCCCACCTTAACTCCAGACAAACAAGTCACAAACAAAGTTTTTAAGGCTAGAAAAATAGTCCCAACAATTCAGACATCACTTGATAATGATTATTTGGTTAATGGAAAACTATGGTATCCTCCTAGGAAACCAGCTTCTGGTCCCTTAGATTTAGACCCCCTTTATCTCCCACTGGCAGAATACACCTTGGTTGGCATCAAGTATATTATAATGAACAATGTACATGGAAAGTTCATCTCCTATTTTTAGAATATTTAAAATATGTAAAACCCTGGTGTTTGCTTAGTTTTTCTGAACAGCTTTCTTGGGCAGAACCAGCTAATGTTTACTGGGCAAAAGTAGGAGGTGTACCACTCCTAATTGGCCTAAAGCAGCTCAGTTATTCAATGATCCAGAAAAAGCTCAGAAAGAAACTCCCTACTGTTCCTGTTAATCTAGTTATTAATCACATAGTGTAAGCTTATATGTTGTATATAGAAATGGCTTCTGTGCACGATGTTCCCAGTAATATAGAAAGTAGAAATAGTTTAAGATTATATAGAAGAATACTTAAAAATATTATGAAGAGTTGATAATATTTAATCTGCTAATATGTTTTGCCTATTGTCTTGTTGTTTGCATTAGTTTCCTTTTATGTGGCCTCAAGATATTGTACTCAAGCGACAAGCTAACTTATAAAAATGGTGTGTGGAAAAAATAAGGTTAGAACAGGACTTAACCTCAGATCACTGAGTCTGTATTGCTTTGTTCTCCACCTCGCTGATGCCATCCCACTCACTAGAGAGCACCATGAACCTTTGTGCTAGGGCTGGACCCCGGCAAGAAGGGAGAAATTTGAATGATCTCACCATGAATATTAAAAGTTTAAGGTGACTTATATGCTAATTACCTGAATGGGTCAGTACTCAGTGTATCTACGAATAGAAACATCCCACTCTATCTAACATGTGTGCAAATATTATGTACCCGCAACCAATAAATAACTAAAAAATGCAAAATAAAACAAAGCTCTACATCTGTCCTTATCAAGTTCTCCTAAGACATATCCTGCTCCTGCAAAGAGCAAGTACTTTCTTGTTTATGGAGATAAAGCTAGAGAGTCCTTTGGTCACCAGTTAGGGGTCCAAGGAGATCACCCCCACAAGGGGTCAATGTGACCTTAGTTCTCCCTGGACAGGTTCTTGACTTTAACCACTGGAAAGAATTCCAAGGAGCATATAAAGCAAAGTACAAGTAGTTTCATGGGATGATAGCTAATGTATCCACACCCCAAAGACTGGGTGCAGATGTCCTTTATCTCTGAGAAGAGAACATGGTGATGTGCCAAAATTGAGTTGTTTGATTATATACATACATGATGTTCCTGGGAATAGATGTGCAGGTTCCTAAGCAAGCTTCTTTAAAATGAAATCTCATGTCAACTGTTTGATATTGGGGGTTCAGAATGATCCTGTCTGGTAATCAGTCCAGCCAAAAATCAGTTGTGGGCACATCATAAAGTTTTTTGAATGGGGCAATATTTAAATTGATCATGGCTTTTTTCTAGCTGGTGTGGTGCAGTGTATGCTGGAAGTTTTGTTCACCTAACTAAAGGGATGAGTGTGGCTGGTCATGCTCATAGATCTGGATCACCATCTACTGGGGTCTTTTCTACCCCTGAGAGCCCACCCATCTCACTTTGACTTCAGCCCACCCACCATGTTATGTTTCCCTGTGTTTCTATTTCTTTTGCAGTTCATGGAAAGTTTGACCTTGTTTTGTAATCCAATTTCTGACTCTCTCCATTTTCTCAATTATTCCTCTATTTAAGACTCAATGGATTTGACATGGTGATGAAAGTCATGAAAGTGCCATCTTGCTTTAAATTCTAAATAATCTACCTTGAAAAGCATAACTTTATATTAGATGAGTTAATATGGCATAATATATGTTGATTAACAAGTAAAATATTGAAGTTCTTAAATAAAAAATTATAAGTTTTAAAAAGTTTATAATAAACATCAACATAGACCACTGTTGAAGATGGTAAATGAAGATGGAAATCTGCCCAAGTGTGCAGAGTGCAGGAACATATCCACATATCACTGCTTTTGGTGACTTTGCAATTGAAATGACACCTTAACTGGCAACAAAGAACCATAATCACCTAATACGAGAAAAACAAATTGTGCATTGAATGCATTGTGATGGGTTGGAAAAGGAATTTTTATAAATGTCTAAACAGCAAAAAATAGTCCTGTGTATAATGTTTGCACTCTGTCACTAAAGAAATCATATCAGAATCTGCAGTACAGTATATAGAGAAGGAAGCTAGATACAGTGGTGCACTCTGTAGTCCAAGCTACTTGGAGATGAGATGGGAGCTTTTAAGTTCAAGGTCAGCCTTTTCAATTCAGTGAGACCTTGTTTCAAAATTAAATGAAAAGGGCTTGGAGACATAACTCAGTGGTAGAGCACTTGTCTAGCATGTGCATGACCCTGGGTTCAAGCTCCACCACCAACTAATGAATTAAATAAAAGCTAGAGAGAGAGCATAAAATTCACAACATTCAGCAAATATTTAATGACTTTGAAGAAGAGATTTTGTTAGTCTTTGCATTTTTATAATATCTTTGTTAATATTTGCATTCATATTATTTATTCTTGCATACAGTATAAATATTTTATATTTGGAATTGAATCAGGCTTTCCAAATTTATGAAATACATAGAGCTGTTTTTTTGCATTGATAAAATCCATGATTGGAATTCACTGGAAAAGTGCCAACTGAAACGTGTGCCAGTCCATGTAACAGCAAAGAGCAGAGACAATGGAGAGAAGGGGTGTTGTATGATTGGCCTCAGGAGTCAAGAAATCAGCCATCCTCAACTCCCCATCTGCACAGAGGTATGGATTGGTCTTCAAGGATGTTCTCTCCAGGGATCAGAATGAGCGTAAGACCGCTGGTTTAATGAGCACTTTGGATTTGAGCCTCAGGGATACATAACTACAGGAGTCTGCCTGTGATCACCTCCCTCAAAAGTCCTGCCCCAGCCAGGAAGCAGCACTAGACTTCCTCCCAGAGATGGTCCTTCCTGATCAAAATCTCACTGATCCAATCAACATGCCCACTCGGTTTGAGAACTTATCTTCTGTCCTCACCATCCAGGGGAGATGCTGAGCATCATGGGCAGTGAACTCAGCCAGGTATGAGAGTCTCTTAGTAAGTGCTTTGAAATGATCCAGGCAGGTATTTTATTACAGTATCATGCTGGGAAGCAGGAGAGGGAGGGCATGCAAAAGGTGATGAGAAACACATCCCCCAGTGAGATCCACCTCTGACTTTCACCCTTTAAACATTCTCATGAGTATTTCCACCATATCCACCCAGTTCCGATTCTGATGGTTTGTACTTCCCTCAAGGACAGGGATCCATTTCCTTCTGAGAATAAATGAGCCCTTCCTAAAACAAGACTGTTTCCTAATGTTATGGTACTTAGTTGAGCTTTTCTGGTGGTCTTTAGAAGGGGTTTTGGTCAGTGTGTAAGCATGCTAGGTTTTCCATAACAAAGTACCAGAAATGGGGTTGCTCTACATTGGAAGGATATTTCCTCTGAGTCTGGAGGTAGAAGTTCAAAGGTTAAGGAACCAGCAGGAGTGGTTTCTCCTGAAGCGTTTCTCCATGGTTAATAGATGTCTGTTTCCTGTGCTCTAATGTTATGTGGCTTCTTTGGATGTCTGGGTCCTAATGTCTTCTTAGAAGGACCCCAGTCATGTTGGATTCAGGATCATTTTTTATTTGAGGTCATAACATACATTTCTTAAGATTATTTTAAAAATTTTAAAAATTTTAACCCACTTCATTTTGATTCATTGTACACAAATGGGGTACAACTTTTCATTTCTGGGGTTTTGCATGATGTAGATTCACACCATTCATGTAACCATACATGTACATAGGGTAATGATGCCTCTCTCATTCCAGGCTCATTCTAAAGACTGCATTCTAAATGAATCACCTCTTCAAAGAACCATCTCCAAATACAATAGTGTTTGCAATATCTGGAGTTAAGATTTCCACATATAAATTTTGGAGTGGATATAATTCAGCCTGTAACAATCAGTCCTGTCTATTCTCCTTGCTCGTTCTTGGTCCATCCTTGTCTATACAGCTTTGTACTAAGTGCTTCTTGGCCTTTTGGCTATCATCATATGGAGAGCTTTGTACTGTCACTGAAGGGGGGCTGTGAGGACTGTGGGGGAGAGGTGGAGATGCAGAAATCCTCATCTGGCATCTTCCTAGTCCCCTTGTTTCACTTCTAAAATTACCAAATATTTTTAAACAAATCCTTCATAGACGGCATAATTAGCAACAACAACAGCAACACATGACCACACTCCATCTCTTTCCACAATTAAACAATGTTGATGTTTTGCTATATCTGTTTCAAGCCTTCTTTTTTTATGTGCTGGACTCTAACCCAGGTATGTGCATGCAGGTAAGTGTTCTACCATTGAGTGACACCTCCAGCCCTGTTTCAGGTTTTTTGAAATAAAGTACTAAAATAACAAGCATACAGAATCCATCACTTAGATACACCCCTCCTTTCCCCCTCTCCCTTTTCAAGGCATGCCATCTGGAATGAGTGTCTCCCAGGCATGGCTGTACATGGGACATCTAGCCAAAATTAAAGGCAGTAGCCACAACATCTATCAGGGAGTGTTGAAATAAATTATGTTGTGATGATATAGCAGAACATTATTGTAGTAAGGATCAAGAGAGGAGGACTAAATATACAAACATCAACAAATATATAGACTTTCTAAGAATGCCAGTTATGAATGTCATATACACTGGACATCAGTTCATGTAAGAGGCTTAAAATGCAACACAATGTGAATTTATCATATACAATAATGCTACTGAATGTAATAATAATGGAAGGATTATTGGAAGAATAGTATACCATACTAAAGTGGTAATTTCCCCAGGGAAGGAAAAAAATTAAGTTCATACACATACAGGAAATGAGGCTTCAAATGTGCCTCTATTATTCCTGGCAATAAAAAAGACTAAAGAAAGGAATGAGAAGTTTGTTTTTATTGTTGGCCATTGGTAGCTAGCCCTTCATGATTCTCTGTGCTTTCTAAAAACAGACATACCTATGTGAGGGCAGAAATACTTAAAATTTTATCATGGTGTAGACTTTTCTCATATTAATTTTCCCCTGTTTAGCTATTCATGATTTTTCTGATCCTGCACTCAATTCATTTTTGTTTAATTCAATTCCATTGCTATGTATGTGATAATATGTTCAGGTCAAAGGTATCATTCATGTTTCCTTCTTACCTTTCTAAAGGTAGTTAGAAGGTAGTTCAGAGGTAGATTCAGTCCCGAAAGTCTTCCCTGAGATTCGCATTCATCAAGCTGAGATGTTCTCTCCTTCTTCCCTCTTAACTGCCCCGACTAATCACTTCCTTCTGAGGAATGAAAAGTGCCATATGCTATTGCTCATGGTAGACTTGCACCCATTCACCACACACACACACACACACACACACACACATGCACACACACACCACAAAGACAAATGGATGGATGACAATGTCAGAATGAGGGTCTCACATACCCAACATATTTGCTCTGCTCATTGCTTATCACCAAGACATCCCCATGAGTTTCTCCCTCTCCCTGATTGAGGTGTGATTGCACAAATAAAAATTATGTCTATTAAGATATGCAGAGTAAGGACCATAGAAGTGCAGGCTGTGAAATGATGACCACATCACAGCTAACTGAAACACCATCAGGTGGGTCCTGTTATCTTAGAAAGTACACCCAGGCTTCTCATCAGTGGAAGACTGTTCCCATTCATAAAGCTCAGACTGAATCTGGATTACATTCAATGTGTGAGTCTAAAATCACACCAAATGGTCATCGCTGCCACAGCTGCTTTTTCTTTACCCAGGAGACAGCAACCATCACGTTCCAGGGACATTCCTAATGGGAAGCCTGATTAAGTCTTTTTTTTGTAAGTATCTATCTTCTGAATACCAACAAATTGTTCTTATTTCCATCTGTTTTCAGAGTCTTCTGTGCTTTATTCTTTCTCTTGTGTAACGATTTTGTTTAAAAAAATTTATTTCATGGTATACTACTTATTTCATTATGGGAAGAAATTCCCTTGGGACAAGCCAGATAATCTCTTCAACATTATTACCCAACTTCACTTAGAATTAATTGCTAAACCAGTTTGCTTGTGTTTCCAAGGGAGAAATTTATGTGCTTCAAGTTTATAGGCAACATTTTATATTGTGCACGTCCAGCTGGGTGAGTTCCATGCTCTTGCTACAATCAACTTAACGGGTATAAGTGGGCATACTGAAAAAATCAAGAGAAAACTTGGGGCTGTGTTCAGGAAGACACTATACAAAATATAAAGGGGAAACATGAGACCTTCACCATCAGTCAGCAGTGCTAGTGCTGTATGCCCAGAGGCATGAGCAAAGACTGTTCAAGAGTCAACTCAGCAGTCAGATGACCTGAGTTCCAACCAGGCCTTTGCCAACCCTTTAAGGTGCACTTGGTGTCCGTGATGTGCCTCATGTTGCCTTGGACATGATAGTGTTTAAAATTTCAAGAGCCCGTTAGAAGATTCACAGCAAAGATGGAGACCATGGCCTTACATAATACATTTGATGAGTTCATTTTTGCTGCTCTTTTTGTTTGAAGACATTGATTAATTCTGAAGGGAAAATCCATGTCTTATTCTTTGGTATCATCTCAGCATTTGGCATAGTTAAGTGGAAAGGTGTTGGTATTCAATAACAGGAATGCAGGTTAGAGGAGCTGTAAGCAAGAGGGACAACATAAGTGAAGATCTAAATATTCTGTGGTTCACGAAATAAATGAAAAATAATTTTGGAGTATGGGTTCTCAAGCTCTTAGTCATAACAACTTCCTTGGGAGTTTTGTTAAAAGATACATTGCCTTTCTTCACATCCTGACATTTTTAAAGGATGTTAAATATTACAAGATTTTTCTTTGTTTGTTTCTCAAGCATGTTCCCACTTGGTTTTGCTGTTTCTAGTATACAGAAATCATTTACATCATTTTAATTTCACTTCATGTTTTCTATAAGATTCACCAACAACATGGAATCCACAAACCAAACAGCTGTTTCAGAATTCCTTCTCCTGGGACTCACAGATGACCCAGCACTGCAGCCGCTCATCTTCAGCCTCTTTCTGTCCATGTACCTGGTCACCATCCTGGGAAACCTGCTCATCATCCTGGCTGTCAGTTCTGACCCTCACCTCCACACCCCCATGTACTTCTTCCTCTCCAACCTGTCCTTCACTGACATCTGCATAAGCACAACCACCATCCCCAAGTTGCTGGCCAACATCCAAGCACAGGATCAGAGCATCAGTTACACAGGCTGCCTCACTCAGAATGGTTTTGTTTTGGTTTTTGGTGGCTTAGAAAATTGTCTGCTTGCAGTGATGGCCTATGACCGCTATGTGGCCATTTGTCACCCTCTGAGGTACATGGTCATCATGAACCCCTGCCACTCTGTCCTGCTGATTCTACTCTCCCTGCTCATTAGCATTGTGCATTCCCTCCTCCACACTCTGATGGTGCTGCGCCTGTCCTTCTGCACAGCCCTGGAGATACCCCACTTCTTCTGTGAACTTGCTCAGGTCATCAAGCTGGCCTGTTCTGATACCCTCATCAATAACCTCTTGATATATTCAGTGTCTAGCCTATTTGTTGGAATTCCTCTTTTTGGGATTATTCTCTCCTATACTCAAATTGTGTCCTCTATTTTGAGGATTCCATCAGTGGGTGGACGGTGTAAAGCCTTTTCCACCTGTGGGTCTCACCTCTCAGTTGTGTCCTTATTCTATGGGACAGGTTTTGGAGTGTACATGAGCTCTGCAGTTACTGACTCTTCCATGAAGACTGCAGTGGCTTCGATGATGTACATGGTGGTCCCTCAAATGTTGAACCCCTTCATCTACAGCCTGAGGAACAGGGAAATGCAGGGAGCTCTGAGACAGCTCAGCATGGTTCTGTATTCTCCATGATCCTGCCCTCTCCTTTCTTTGTGATTTACCAGAATGAGCTAGAAAGGCAGAAAGAGTGGTGAGTCAGAATGCAGGACTCATTCATCACCAGAATCTTCCAGAAGGCATTGGCCAATAGGCATAATACTATTTCAACTTGGGCTTCAAATCTGGTTTTGCTTTGGGAATAGACATGTAATATCTGATGTCTGATAAATTATTTCAATGTCCAAGCTGACCTCATGAAGCAAAACCTCAGTTTGCAATTTTGTTTTAATCATATTTTGTGTATCACTTTCTGAGAGGTCACAGAAGGTGTGAAAGGCAGAGAGAAGTTTAAGCAAGGCATTCTCACAGCTGGAGACGAACTTCAGCCTATTCTCGAGGCTAAAGCCTCATGTGCTAGCTCCCAAAAGTGGGCCTACTGTTAGGCAAAGGAACTGACTTTTCATATTCACTTAAGGAATTTCTGAGATATCCATGGAAAAAAATGTATCCTTATGATGTCATGTTATCATTCATCTACTTGGTTTTGTAATATATGAAATTCACATAGGTTATTTCAGTGGCTTGACCTCATATTGTGAAACTTCTTTGGTGAAGATTCCATTAATTCTCATAAGAAAAAGAAACCCTAAGTCTAATGTATTGAGCCAAGGAAGAGACTTCAGAATTTGAGAAAGTGTAATTTGGGGCGATTAGGGAGTCTTTGGTCCTGTGTGAGTTGGACTCCTCCAAGCTCTTGATCTGCTCTGTCTCCAGTTGGTTACACAGATTCAGGGGTCATAGTGGAAGTGATGCCATAGACTGAAAGCAGAGGGCCTTTCTCTTTGTCCACTATAATAGACATTTTATTGATGCCATGGAGAAGATACCTCTGTTAGAAATTGGATGGTAGACTTGCAAATGACACTTCCACATTCTCATGACTTCCCTTATGAATAGGATATTTCATAATAAGGGGTGAGTGGTACTTATTCCAAAAAGGGTATTTGCAAGGAGCAATTTATCTCAGATTATCTTGGTGCATCTTCAATGTAATTTCATATATTCTTAGGGAATAGAGAGATTAGATCATTGTGATCAGGATTTTATTGTCAGTGGTACAAGTATTTGTCACAAAAACATAGCTTCATGGAAACCTAGTGCATTGTTATCACCTTTCTATTTACCCTGAAAACTGATGACATTACTCAGCTTCTTTCTGGCATTGATAATGGTCAACTATAGGCAGGTGAGGTGGCCTATGCATGCCATTCCAGCTACTCAGGAGGCTGAGGTAAGAGAACTGATATATCGAGGCCAGCCTGGGAATCAAGAAAGATCCTGACAGTAAAAAATTTTAAAAGGGCTGAGGATGTAACTCTGTGACAGAGCAGAGATTCGATTTCCAGTACTGTAGAAGAAAAAGGCAAGGGTGACGGATTGACTCTGCATCGGTGTTGTAACTTTTATCTTTGCACTTCTGTGAGTCTGTGTTTGGGGGCTCAGCACCTATGCTTTTATTTTCATTGCTCTCTGTTTTTACATGATGTGTGGTTACAATCAAAAACAGTCTTTATGATGCTGATGAAATTTGCTTTTTTGCTTTTTTATAGTTATTATTATTATTTTTTAAATTTATTTTTTTAAATTTTATGTTATTGTACACAAATGGAGTACAACTCATTTTTCTGGTTGTACACAAAGTAGAATCATACAATTTGCCTATTCATACCATACATAGGGTATAGATGTTTGTCTCATTCTATTATCTTTCCTTCCCCACTCCCTCTCCACCCCTCATTTTCTTCTATACAATCCATCCTTTCTCCATTCTTCCCGTGCCTCCCCCCACCGCCACTATGTGTCATCAACCACTTATAAGAGAGATCATTTGGCCTTAGTTTTTTTGGGATTGGCTTATTTCCCTTAACATGATGTTCTCCAATTCCATCCATTTACCTGCAAATGTCATGATTTTATTATTCTTTATGACTAAATAATATTCCATTGTGTATATATACCACAGTTTCTTTTTTTATATTTTTGGTTCAATGGAAGACCAGGGTCCAATCTCACTAAACTAGAACGTATAATGAGCTCAAAAAACTTTACAGCAAGAACACAAATAATACAATTAATAAATGGGCTAAGGAAATGAGCCGACACTTCACAGAAGAGGATCTATGTGCAATCAAAAGATACATGAAAAAATGTTGAACATCTTTAGTAATAAGAGAAATGCAAATGAAAACTACCCTAAAATACATCTCATCCCAATTAAAATGTCTTTTATCAAGAATACAACCACAGTTTCTTTAACCATTCCTCTGTTGAAGGGCATATAGGTTGGTTCCATAATCTAGCTATAGAATTTGGATATCTTTTTCTGCCATTATGAATGACACTGAATATGCTCTTCCTCTCTACTGGTGAAAATCATTAGTTGCATCTCTGGAAGGAATTTATTTGCCACAAGGGCCTAGCTTCCCTCATCCGACTTAGAGAGATGTGAAAATTTTCAAAGTCAAGTCCATCTCCTCCCATAGTGTGATGACCTTACATCCATGGTGACCCCACCCTCACCAAACATGAGCTCCTCATTGAGCCACTTGTACTGATTAAACCTTTTCATTCCTGCAAGTCTGACAGATGTGACCTCTTTAGACATGTTGGCTCGGTCTCCTTTCTGTCTCTGCAGCCTTTCCTTTCTTCTGGCCCCCACAGGTGCACAAGCATCCTGGACACTTGAATTGTTGGGACATTTGTTGCTTTTATCCTAAGAGTTGGCTTAAGACATACTACAAGTTGTTATTATTTTTGTCAGATTTTTTCAAATGTTTGCTTATTTTATGTTTCTTTTAATTCCCCTGTTTGGGTTAAAAAATGTATAGCATAACCTCAAATCATTAGCTATTAGGAAAATGCAAACAAAATCCACAGTGGGATGCCCCAGGGAGAATGGAAATGGCCAAAAGAAAAGAGATAAGATGTGTTCTTGAAGATATGAAGAAAGAAGATTACTTGTACCCTGTTGCTGAGAATCTGAACTAATATAATACAGTCATCATGGAGACCAGCAGGAGGCTTCTCAAAAGGCTAAAAATACAGCAACCATACATTCAGGTGTTTCCCCTGTGTTTTCCTTCTGCAGTTGTACAATTTCTGGTCTAATTGCTTTACTGTACTTTTTTAATTTTTAAAATTTGTTCTCATTAGTTGTACATGACAGTAGAATGTATTTATGCATTTTGATAAATCATTTATAAATGGAGTGTACCTTCTCATTTTCCTGATTGTACACAGTGTAGGATCACACCAGTCACGCCATCCTATATGGAGATGAGGTAATAATGTGTGTTTCACTCCACTGTCCTTCCTACTTCCATGCCCTTCCCCTCATTTCACTCCTCTCTACCTAATATAAAGTAACTCTGTTCTTCCCACCCGCCTGCTTATTGTGAATCAGCATCCACATATCAGAGAGAACATTCAGCCTTTGTTTTTTGGGTTTGGCTTATTTGACTTTGATCCATTTTCAGTTGACTTTTGTGCAGATTGAGAGATAGGAGCTAGGTTTATTCTTCTACCTATGATTATCCAGTCTCCCCATCACCATTTCTTTAAAACACTGTCTTTCACCAATTAATGTTTCTGACAACTTTTTCAAGGATCAGGTAACTGTATCTGTGATGGTTTGCCTCCTTGCCTTCTGTTGTTTTCTCTTGGTCTGTACATCTCTTTTTGTGCCTGTACCATGCTGTTTGTATCACTATCACTCTATAGTATAATTTAAGGTTGGGTATTGTGGTGCCTCAGCATTGTTCTGATTGGTCAGAACTGCTTTGGTTATTCTGGGTCTTTTATTCCTTTTGTTAATTTTAGAAGTTTTCCCTAATTCTATGAAGAATGCTCTTGGCATTTTGAAGGGTTTTGCATTGAATCTGTATCTTGCTTTTGGTAGTATGGCCATTTTGACAATATTAACTTTACCTACTGAAACATCTTGTGTCCTCTTTAATTTCTCTTTTCTTTTTTAAAAAGTTAATTTACTTTCTTTGTTCCAGTTAGTGGTATGTGGCAGTGGAATGGATTTTACATTTTGATAGATCATACATAAATAATGTGTACTCTGTCATTTTTCTGATTTTAATTTCTTTTTCTAGTGTTCTCTAATTTTCCATATAGAGGTCTTTAACCTCTTTGGCTAGTTTTATTCCTAGGGTTTTTTTAAGGCCATAGTGAATGGAATTATTTCCCTCATTTCTTTCTCAATGGGTTTGTTTCTACCAAATTATTTCTCAATGGGTAGAAAAGCAATTCATTTTCAATATAAATATTGTATCCTGCTACTTTGCCAAATTTTTTTATCAGAGGTAGAAGTCTTTGGGTGGATCCTTTCGGGTCTTCTAGGTATAGGATGATATTTGTAAATAGGGATAATCTGACTTCTCCCTTTCCTATTTGTATCTATTTCATATCTTTTTTTTTTGCCTGGATAAAATTTTTAGTACAATATCGAACAGGTTTAGTGAGATTGGACCCTGGTCTTCCTCCTGAATTTAGATGAAGTGATGTAGTTGTTCTGTATTTAATATGATGCTGGGTTTGGGTTTGTCATGATAGCCTTTATTATGTTGAGGTGAATCCCTTCTTTTCCTAGTTCTTTTGAGTTATTATCAGAAGGAGTTGAATTTCATTAAAAGTTTTTCTGCACCTATTAAGATGATCGCGTGGTTTGATCTTAATATTATTCATGTGGTGTATTCTCTTTATTGTTTTCAACCTTCCTGAATCCTTGGAAGGAAATTGTCTTGGTTTTGATGTATGATTTCTTTTTGTACTGGCTATTGAACTCAGGGGCACTTGATCACTGAGCCACATCCCCAGAACTATTTTGCATTTTACTTAGAAACAGGGTCTTGCCAAGTTGCTTAGTGCATTGCTTTTGCTGAGGCTGGCTTTGAATTTGCAATCCTGCCTCAGAATCCCGAGCTTCTAGTATTATAGTCATGTGCCACTGTGCCCAGCTGTATGATCTTATTGATGTGATTCTGAATTTGTCATTCAGATGTTTTGTTAAGGGTTTTTGCATCTATGTTTGTAACACTGCTCTACTTTCAGCTTTGACTACAGCCCCTGCTACTCTGCCACTGCAACTGATTTTTAAAATGGACATATTCCTTTCACGTTCATCAAGGACATTGATTCATAATTTCTCTACTTGAAGTGTCCTTCTAGTTTAGGTAACTGTGTGATATTGACTTTGTAGTGTTAGTTTCTATGGAATAATTTCAGGAACATTGGTGTTACTTTTTCTTTAATGATCTCATAAAATTCAGTTGCAAATCCGTCTGGTCTTTAGCTCTTCTTTGATGGGAACTCATTTATTTACTTCTTGAATATAATTGCCTCTTATTGTACTTTTCAGAACAGCATTTTCTTTGTTCAATTTTGGTAGGTCACATATGTTTAGAAATTTACCCATTTCTGACAGTTTTTCCAATTGCTTTTGGCATATAGGTTTTCAAAATGGTTTCTACAAATCCTCTGGATTTCTGTGTTGTCTGTTGTAATACCTCCTCTTTCATCTCTGATTTTATTAATTTGGACCTTCCATCTCTGTCCTTAGGTTGGCTTACCTAAAAGTTTATGGATCTTGTTCATCTCTCAAAGAACCAAGTCTTTATTAACTTGTTTCTTGGGCTATTTTCTTCTTTTCTATTTAATTAATTTTGACTAGTATCTTTATTATTTCCTGTCTAGAGACATCACCAGGCTTCATCATCTACAGACACCACAGAATTCATCAGCTGGGGACCTCAGACTCCATCTTCTTCCCTCTTCCAACATGGACAACCACCAGCACTTCTCCAGGGAGTTCCAGAGCTTCAGTCTTGTTCCTGCATCATTGGTCCCTCTTGATCTGAGACTTGAGCTTCCTAGACTGAGTAGCTACTTTTTCTCTGACTTTCCAGCATACAGATGACCACTGTGGGACTATCTTCCTTCTGACTCTGTAAGTCAATCTGATAAATCCCCTTTTATGACTAGACATATACCTATCTTCCTGGTTCTGTTCCTCTAGAAAACCCTGACTACTACCCTATCTGGTTTATTTTGCTCAAAATCACTTGATTTTAATTTGTATGTATTTCATCATATGCCCACACCAAGTGAATATTGGCACCTTTCATGCTTCCTTCTTATTTTCTAGAAGACTATTATTTCCACAGGGATTTCTAGCTCATTAAACACTTCCCTGATATTTGTGTTTATCACACAAGCTTTGTTCCTTGCTGTCCACCTTTCTCAACTTCCAAGACACATTGATTCTATCTGAGAGATGAATACTTCCAAGGGGAATAGTCCATGACAGTCAAAAGAAACCAAGAGAAAGTATCAGTATGAGAGTCCCACATGGGGAGCCCTCTGTGGGGTACTTTTGTTTTATTCATTTCTCATCATGAAATATTTCCAGTTTTTTCCCACCTTTCTGGGAGTAAAATTGAGTAAAATTTGTGTGTGTTCAAGGTGTACAATGTGATGATCAGGTATATATTGTACATATTGCAAGATGGTGACTGCAGTCAAGTTAATCAGTACCTCCACCATGTGGCTCCCATTGTGGGAATGGAACATTCAGGCTTCTCGTAGAGTTGATGATTTCTCACTTCACAAAGCATGTGATGAAATCTGGAAGATCAATATTGCCAAATAGTAAATGCTGTCAAAATATCTTCAGTCTCCCCCTGAGGACAGAAACGGTTGCTCTGTAGGAAGCTCCTAGTTGGACCCTGATCATCTTATAATTATGTTTATCTTAAAAGATTCATTTTTCTGAGTATCAGAAAATCATTTATATTTTCATGTGTTTTATTAGATGTCAATTTTCATTTCTCTGTCCTTTACTATGCATGTTTTCAAAATTGGTATTTGAAAATTTCAATTTAATTTCACCACTCAATTTAAGGTAACTCCCTTAAGATGAGACAGAGAATCTAAGATTAAAATGCCTCTCTGCCCTTAGAATTAATGGCCAAATGGGATGACCTACAGTGCCATGGAATAGTTCAGCAATCTCAAGAATAAAGTCTGCATTCTTGTCTTCCTCAGGTAACATGGGCAGGTACCATCCACCCCAGAGATGGACATAAGTTCAAGGCAAGGGAGGGACTAAAGGTTTTGATCAGGGAGAAAATATTTAAATTGCAAAGAAAAAATTATTAGGCCAGATAGAGCATTTAGGAATACTAGAATTCTGTACTATTCAGAGGCATTAACAGAGACTGGTCCAGAGTCCACTCAGCATTCAGACTCTCTGAGGTTGGCCCCAGTCTGAGCCAAGCACTCACTGTGGCTCTCCCATCCATGATATAAACCCACCTCACCTAATTGTCCTCAGATGTAAATGGAGAAGATATTAAGGAATAAGACATCTACTAGAAAAAGTTCATGGGGGATACAAGATGGTGGGCTAGAGGAAGGCTGCATTCCTACTTGCTCCATGGATTCCTACTTGCTCAGGATTAAAACAGCAGGAATATGGCTCTCAACGAGATTTTATATTCAAATCACATATAAGGAGTCCCCAGTCGCTGCTCTGGAACCAATTTTGCCGGGCTGGGCTCGGCCTGGCCACAGGCAGCTACCACCCGGGAGCGCTGGACCCAGCAGCTGCTTCAGAGTCACCAACTTGGGCCTGCGTCAGCCAGCAAGTGAGTGCAAGTCCCCGGAACTGGCTTTGGAGTCACTGGCCAGGCTCTAGCACCAGCCAGCAAGCCATTCTGCAGCTTCCCTGGCAGAAAGGTCAGCCTCAGCTGCCTGACCCTTGGAGCTAAGCTCAGGCCTTCCCCCAGGGACATGGAACTGCGGCTCCGGGTGAGATTTGGCTGGGAATGGAGCTGGTTGCCAGCTCCAGAGGGGAGTTTGGGCCCTTTGGCGCTATTCTGCAGTTTCTCTAGCAGAGAGAGGCCATCTTCAGCTGCCTGAGCCCTCGGAGCTAAGCTCAGGCCTTACCGTGGGGGCATGACACTGCGGATCTGGGTAGGATGTGGCTGGGAGCAGAGCTGGTTCTCAGCTCCAGCGGGGAGCTTGGGCCCTTTGGCGCCATTCTGCAGCTTCCCTGGCAGAGAGAGATCATCTTCAGCTGCCTAAGCCCTCAGAGCTGAGCTCAGGCCTTCAGGCGGGGCCACAGTGCTGCGTCTCCTGGTTGCCTCTGCACAGAAGCATTGATCATTCCCAACCTGGAGGCAGTGGGACAGCAGCAATCTTGGGTCATCACTTGATCAAGCACCACTAAAACATCTGGGTTGTTACTCGAAATCTGCAGGGACACCCTAAGTCTTTACAGGGAAATTGCAATTCCTCTGATCTGCACTACTAGAGGGGAAGATACATGAGCAGCATGAGAAAACACGGGAATAAAGTGTCCCAAACAAACCTAGATGATACATCAAGAGAACCCAAAGACAGTATGGTAGAAGGAATGACAGAAAGGGAGTTCAGAATGTTCATAATTAAAATGATACGAGAAGAGAACGATGTGACGAGAGAGTAGAATCAGGCTATGAGTAATCAGCTAATAGAGCAATTGCAGGAAGCAAAAATTCATTTGAATAAAGAGATAGAAGTTCTGAGAAAAAAAACAAACAGAAATCCTTAAAGGAAACAAGGAAATGAAGGAAACAATCAACCAAGTTAAAAACTCAATAGAAAGCAAAATTAACAGAATAGATCACTTGGAAGACAGAATCTCAGACAATGAAGACAAAATATTTAATCTTGAAAACAAAGTCAAACAAACAGAGAAGATGGTTAGGAATCATGAATGAAACCTCCAAGAAATATGGGACATCATGAAAACACCAAACTTAAGAGTTATTGGGATTGAGGAAGGCACAGAGATACAAACCAAGGGTATGAAGAATCTGTTCAATGAAATAATATCAGAAAATTTCCCAAATATGATGAATGAGATGGAAAATCAATTACAAGAGTCCTACAGGACACCAAACCCACAGAATTTCAACAGATCCACACCAAGGCACATTATAATGAAAATACCTAACATACAAAACAAAGATAGAATTTTAAAGGCTGCGAGAGAAAAGCATCAGATTACCTACAGGGGGGAACCAATACGGATATCACCAGATTTCTCATCCCAGAACCTAAAAGCAAGAAGGGCCTGGAACAACATATTACAAGCTCTGAAAGGAAACAGATGTCAACCAAGAATATTATATCCAGCAAAACTTACCTTCAGATTTGATGACGAAATAAAATACTTCCATGGTAAACAAAAGCTTAAAGAATTCACAAAGAGAAAGCCTGCCCTACAGAACATTCTCAACAAAATATTAAAGAGGAAGAAACAAAAAATAACAATCTCAGTCCTCATGGTGAGGAACTACCCTAAAGAAAGAGTCAATCAAAGGAGAAACAAAGTTAAGATTAAAAAGCCCAAAAAAGCTAAAATGACAGGAAATATAAGTCATATCTCAAAAATATCCCTGAATGTAAACGGCCTAAACTCTTCAATCAAAAGTCATGGACTGGCAGA
>JAJEJO010003311.1:458037-583115 GCA_020662805.1 Glaucomys volans | reverse complement strand
TCTTCTCTCTCTCTCTCTCTCTCTCTCTCTCTCTCTCTCTCTCTCTCTCTCTTTCTCTGCTTCCTGGCTGCCATGAGATGAGCAGCTTTTCTCCACTTTGCCCTTCCACCACCATGTTCTGCCTCATTTAGGACCCAGAACAATGGAGTTGGCCCAGCATGGACTAAATCTCTGAAATAGTGAGCCAAAATGAACTTTTCATCCTCTAAGTTGTCTTTGTCAGGTGTCAGCAACAAAAAGGTGACTAACATAAGCCATTTTGTTCACTTATGTATTTGACAGTTCTTGGGTATGCCTGGCACTGTTATAAGAACTAAGGATAATGCAGCAGTGAATAAAACAAAAACCCTCCCCTTAGGAAGCAAACATTCCAGTGTGGGAAGAAAAATAATAAATGAGACCAAAAGAATATATGATGTGGTAGGTAGTGATGAATGTTATGGAGCTAAATCAATGAGGGCATAGGGTGTACCAGAAGGTTTATCATTTTTAATTGGAAGGTCAGAGAAGACTTTCTGAGAAGGTAGCATTTCAGCAAAGACCTGAAAGCCATGAGGAAGTGAGTCATAGAGGTTTCTGGAGGAGAATTCCATGCAGAGCAAAGCAGATGCAAAGGCCCTGACATTGGGAGTGGTCTTGATGACCAAGTTAAGAAATCATGACCTCCTTTTCCATGACTCTCCTTTGAGAGTTATGGAGTCTGGAACATAGAAGGAAAATTATTACAATTATTTTTAAACATTCTCACATTTGATTCTTCCTCATCTCACCTGAGACAATGGGAAGGAGTGCGATCTGGGTGACAGATTCCAGTGTCAGGCAACTGGCTTCTTCCATTTCTCAGTCTCTCAGTCACTCTCTGGATTATAGGAGATAGCCAGAAATCAGAAGAGGGCAATTTATAACTTTTTTTATATTATTAAAGTGTAATTTGCATTTCCCAAATGCAATCATTTCCGTATAAGGTTGGATGAATGTTGACAAATGTATATGTTCAATGGTGCCCTGAAAAATATAACTTACTCTTCAGGGGAAAGAAAGCCCCAGTTTGTAGCCTTTGCTGGTTCTTTTTTTTTTTTTTTTTTTTTTTTTTATGATGGAAATTCTTCCATCATTGTTGATGTCAAGTCCTCAATCTGATGTCACTGAGATAGTTTTGGGAGAAGATGTGGGTGGATCAGTTGGTTTGTACAAGCCTGTGAGAAGCTGATCCCAACACACCCTTACCATGATGGAAGTATTATCAATCAAGATAAAAAGCATTTTCGGCACATTTCTCCAGATTTCTCCGTCAGTCCTCCTCCCAGGCTTTTGCTGATCTGTTTTCTATTACTGCAGATAAGGTTTATCTATTCTAAAATTTCATAAGAATGGAATCATACAGAATGTACTCTTTTGTGTCAGTGTGATATTTTGAAATTCATCCATGTTGTTGCATATATCAGTAGTTTGTTGCTTTTCAAAATATCTTTTTTGCAATGCTGGGGATTAAACCCAGGGCCTCAGGCATGCTATTCAAGTGCTGTACCACTGAACTACACTCTCAGCTCCTGTTCCTTTTGATTGCTTTTTCTTGTTGGATAGCATTCTGCCATTTACCCATTGATAGATATTTGCATTGTTTCTAGTTTGAGTCTAGTTTTTTTGTGGTACATTGTAATTATACATAATGGTGGGATTCTTTGTTACATATTTATACACACACTATTTTTAAGAAAAGTGGTATGAACATTTATGTATGGGTTTTGTTTGTAAATATATTTTCATTTCTGTGGTACAAATACCTAGAAATTGAATATCTAGGTCATGAGCAGGATGTATGTATAAGAAATTGCCAAATGGTTTTCCAAGGACCTTGAACTATTTTACACTCTCCCTAGCAACATGTGAGAATTCTGATGCTCTACAGTTTCATGAAAATTTGACATTGTCAGTCTTTTTAATTTAGATATTCTAGTGTGTGTGCAGAGGTATGATTATTTTTATTTCTAATGGAGCATCTTTTCATACACTTCTTGGTCATATGTATATCTTATTTTGTGAAATTTCTGCTCAAATTTTTACCCATTTTTTTTGGGGGGGGAGATACCAGGGATTGAATTCAAGGGTGCTCAACCACTGAACCACATCCCCAGCCCTATTTTTTGTATTTTATTTGGAGACAGGGTCTCACTGAGTTACTTAAAGCCTCGCTTTTGCTGAGGCTGGCTTTGAACTCAAGCTCCTCCTGCCTCAGCCTCCCGAGCTGCTGGGATTACAGCATACCCGGCCCCATTTTATTTTTGGTGGTTGTTAATTTGTTTATAGAATGTAGGTAAATAACTTTTCATGTACAGAATTTGGAGACATCTATAAATTGGAGAGGACAAGAGAGAAAATAAGGCAGACAAGCAGCCTGAGAGAGCTGAGAGGTTTACCAAACACCATGATTTCAGTAAATGGGTGACCAGCTATCTTGGTTTGCCTAGGATTGTCCCAGTTTCAACACTGGAAAGTCCTGTATTCCAGGAAACCCTTCAGGCCTGAGCAAACCTTCTGTAGGGTGAGATTTAGTCATCCTACAGAACTGTATAGAAGGAAGATGCAAACTACATGCAGAGAGACATTCATTATACTGGTAAAACTGGTGATGAATGACCTTTGGAAGGCCACTCAGCTCTTGATAAGCACAAAGCCAGGGTGAGGGGTGGGTCCCAACCCTCTCTGCTCTATAATAGTAACTCTCTGGTGACATAAGAATTTAGGGAGATTGGGAATATTACCTCTTGCTGCTCATTAAAGAATACACAGAAGTACTTCATTTTTTTTTTATTAGAAGCACTATAGACACATCCAATTGGGCTAATTTATAATTTGCTGATCAAATGTAGTTGTCTTGAGAAGGACTAAGACATTGAGCCTTACCAGTCATTTACACCTTAGTTTAAAATAGTTTATATAAATCTTTCCTAGGAATACACTTTGGTTTCAAAGAGCATATTAGCAGAAAAATTCAGGATGCAAAGGTGAGGGGCTACCATTAAGGAAGAAAAGTCACAAAAGCTTGACAGAATTAGGAATGAAATAGGAAATTCTTCGACTTAGTGTTGTGCATAGAGTTGTATTGCCAGGCAGAAAAGAGTATTTGTGTGTGACTGAATAGAAGAGGAGCTTAAGAGGCTGAGAGAGAGGAAATTTTTCTCTTTTTTCTTTATGTAGTGTTAAGGAAAAGGTTGGGCTTTGATCTATCTGCTATTGATTTTTTCTTCATATACTCCCATTGTTCCTGATTTATTTATAAAATGTCCCTGTGTTAGTTATGTATTGTTCCTTGTTTTAGCCCTTGTTGCTATTGCATAACATAAACAGAGTCATCTTTTGTTTTACATTACCCCAGAGGAACTAGATGGAATGCCTGCTTATAGATAATATTACTGCTCTGTTTTCATACACTGTCTTTCCTTTTAATAACTCCAAACATGTTATGACATTTTTCTTCTTAATGTTTATTAAATGCCCTCAGCATGCTCAGTGCTGTTGAAATAATATAAAAGACAGTTCTTGCCAATAATAGATGAGAGACGTAAGTATGCTTTTAAATGTGTGTACACACACACACACACACACACACACACATACTTACACATATGCATATATATGAATATATGTATTTTTTTTGCCTGGGACATGATCAATTACATTGTTTTGATGAGGTGAATAGTTGAACTAATGCATACTATTCCTTTGCTGTTTTGCAAACAAAACAGAAAAAGCATAGCGATGTCTCAGCCCACAGCCTTCAGAACCATAGCCCTGGCAGAGTGGTACTTCAGTTAAGATAACATTGAACAATTTTTTGCTGAAATTAGCCTTAATTTGGTTGTTGTAGAGATTTCAAAACCACATATGGCTCAACTATATGTGATGTGAGTAATTCAGGGATTCTGATTTTTAGATCCTTTATTTGTCAGTCTTTTCTGAGATCTCATTATGTATTGAGCCACATACTGGGAGCTGGAGATAAAATGGTGAGCAGAGCATATGTGTCCCAGGCTCAGTGGAGCATGCAGGCAGGTGGGGTGTGGACATGACCAGAGCTAAACTGATCAGGGTGCATGCTATGATGTGATCTAGTGAATGAAGCTGACCTCATCTGGGGAGTTTTGGAATAGGGTTGAGACATAAAGGAAGGGGAAGAGGAATCAAGAGAATGGAGGGTGCTACAGGTAGAGGGATAAGTAAGCATGACACAGTCGAGGAGCTAAAGAAAGGCCAGCAGACCTGAATCCAGAGGAGAGGAATCCAGATTTGAGGTGAGGCTGGAGAGAGAGTCCAGCCCACGTCCTGCAGGTCCTGTAGTCAGAGTAGGATATTGGTGTTTATTTAATGAGTTAAGTAAAGCACATCGAGCAGTTCCTGGCATAGTGTAAATTTCTAATATGATATTATTACTCCGATTTACTTTTTGAAACCACATTGTGGAATAGTATTAAATGTTAACTAATACTTAAAAAAAAATTGTCATGATGGAGATTGAACCCAGGGCCTCATGCATGCTAGGCAAGCACTTTACTGCTGAGCTATACCCTACCCCTTAACTAATACTGTTTAAGAGCAAAAGGAAGTACAGAAGGATTTTAGGCAGAAGTATGACATATATGTATATATGTGTGCATATATCTATATATATATATTTAACTCTATAGCTAGATTTGCATTTTGTAAATATCATTCTGGCTACTACATAGAAAACAGATTTGAGAGAGGAGGGTGGTACATTTGTGTGTGAGAAGATTAAAGGCAACTTGTGTCATTTACCAGAACATCAGAGTAGATAGGATGAGTCATCCAGCAGCCTGTGGCTCATTGGTGCCTACAGCTCATGGCTTAAGAGACACATAACTGAGGATCTCTGTGTTATTCAAGATTATGTAAAATGTATAGCTACTTTTTAAGGCCCAGCCTACCCAGTTTGGGATAGTCAGGGGAAACTTCTACAGAGAACTGAATTTGCTAGTTGAGCTAGCTAGAAAGACATTAGACTAAACACTTATAGAATCAATCATGAAGGTCATGCTTTCAGAAATGTTCTTCAAAGCCATATCACCCAGGACCTCCATAAGAGCTGCCATTTCTGCCTCAGACAGAAAGCTGAGGAATGAGGAAGCTACCTTATGTTGCTACTATAGCCCTTCAATAATTACTTAGCATCTTACCAACAAAATATTGCCCAGACAGCTAGACCTTGGCCATCACTACCTCTAAACATGTAACTGCCTGTGAGGGCATGTCTTATGGTGCTCAACTTCTCCATGTGTCTGATGGATACAACTTGAGCTGTGTCCTGTGCTAGCTGCAGGGGTTTTAACATTTCATCTGTGCAGTGCGGCAAGACTCTCCAGAAGGGCACTGAACTGTAGTGTTTGAGTCCATCTACAGGATCCATCACAAAACTAAGTTCACCCTGAAGCTAGTGGACATTCTCCAAAGATTCATATTTTACCACCTCACAATCAAGCCTGGCTGTGTACATTTGGGTACTCCTAGAGACTTGGTGGCCTTCTGTATCAGATTAGAGCTAATGATATTTATCTTCCAGGGATCTTGGAAATTAAGGTAAATGGAGCATGCAGATGAGCAAAAGGATTGCCTGACAGAGGTAGACATTTATTAAATGAGACATGAACCAGTAAATGAACACTATTTCACAACTTTATAAAGGAAACAGAATCCCCAAGAGATGGGGATAAAATAGAGCTTACTAGTACAGAGATTGGATGACCTGGGTAGATGTGGTCCTTGTACCAGTCACATGAACTCTGTGTGTGTGTGCTATTTTATTTTTTTTACTTTTAGTTAGATTTGATAATTAAAAAAAAAAAACTAATGCATGCACATAAGGTACCTATCTTCAGCCTCTCAAGTATCCTTTCAACTATAAACATAGTTTATAGATTTTTTCCTTTTTCTCTCCCCACCAATTTGGTCATATTGTGTACATGTTTTGCACCTTTCTAATTTATCTTTTTACTCACTGTAACTTGAAGTTCAGTCCATTTTCATTCATATAGAATTAACAACCTATCCTATCCATGGCAGCTGATTGCATTCTTTTACTTTCACAAAGTCTGTTGTGACATCCATCCCAGAATACAACTTTGGAAGTAGAAAGACTGGGTCAAAGGTCAGATGCAGTTTATAATTTTACTGATATTACCAAATGTCTTTTACAATGGCACTTGTTATGCTTTTTACTACCCTTGCATAAATTACATTTGTTGCCTATATCTTGTGCAGCTGTGTTTTATCAATCCTTTTGATTTTTGCTAATGGAATTGGGGAGGTGAGACCTAATTGTGTCCAAGGGTTAGAGGTGAGAGATTAATCAAAAGGAAGGTAAGAGGTGAGTGAAAGTAGATTTTAGATATAAATTTAGAAGGGAAACGCAGAATTTCCCAACAGTTACTAAGTGCCTGGTGGTGACTTGCCCTGGCAGTTCACACATTATGTTCAGTCCCCATGAGCCACCCTAACCCAAGTGTTATACCCTATTTTACCCTGAAGCTAAGTCTCTGTCCACTTTGCCTCCTGTGTCCTTCCCAGTTTACCATTGAGGAAACCAACACCTAGAGGGGGAAAGGATTTGTCCAAAGTCCCAAATCAACTTGAGTCAGGACAGAGTTTCCATTTTCTAGCCCCTTATATATTGCATTACATTAGAATTCTGTTCTGCACCACTGAGAGCTCAAAGGATCTTAAGATGCCTTCAGGATGTATGTGTTTTACCCACAGAATTGAGTTTAGTAATTGAGATGAATTCAACCATTTCCTATAATCAAGGGGGTTCCTTTATAGTTGAGTAACCATGGTCTTAAGCACATAGGTATTTTTGACCTTGGTGATGGTTAGTTCTCTCTAAGCTTCTTCCTAAGAGAATTTGTGTTCTTTTCCACCAGAACTACTATATTTACCCAAGGAATACTTGACAAAAGCTACATGAGTTGAAAACCCTTAAGCTTTTTGGGAATTTTAAGGTTTTCTTGTAAAAGATTATGGAGCCACTCCTGAGTTTTACCCTTTGTCCTCCTGAATCTTAAAGCTGGCCAGTAAATTTATCCTCAAACACTCCCAGAAGCTGGGCTGGTCTCTGGACCCTCCCTCTTCCTCATTTTCTGCTGCTGCCTCAGAGTCAGGGATCACAGAGATTAGAGGTTTCAGCGGGGGTGGGGGTGGGGGTGGGGGGGGGTTGCCCCGCCTTGGTCTCCCTCTTGTTTTCAGAGCCTGGAATTTCTTCTTGTAGATCAGGGCTTTTCCACTTGAGTCAAAAATGTGAGGATTCCGATTTTCTTTCAGATTTTAATGGTGACATAACATTGACTTACAGACCCCAAGTTTCAGTAATGGTTCCTTAAATGGCACAAAATTGGGTGGGATGATGGTTGAGAATGGGACAAAAAGAAAGGAATTAGAAATAAACCTTGTATCTGCAAAGAATTAGCCCCAGGCCAATGACTTTTTTTGTGTAAACTAAGGAAGCCCAACATTGTGTTGTACCAATTTGAAATCATCCTGATGGTCGTCATTTTTCTAGGGCAGAGCCATGAATGTTCTGGAGAATTAGGTATTTACTGTATTTGCCCAACACAAGAGCAATGTCAATATCACAGAATGGAATATGAGCACTGCAGAGGTCTTAGAAATCAACTAGCCTCAAGTCTAATTTTATAGAAAAGGAAACAGGATTGTAAGCATATGATATTTAGCTCTAGCAGCATGAGCTGAAGCTCAAAGCAAGCTCTCCTGTCTTTGTGATGTGGTTCAATTTTTATTCTGTGATCCACATTTTATAATCTGCTGAGAGAATATGGTTGTTTGAGATTTGGTTCATTTGTTTTTTCCAAAGTGGACTGGAACTTATTTTCAAAACTGTCATAAAGAGACCTGTTTTAAACTTTACCAAAAGGGTACATAAACAAGAGGACTAAAGTGTTCATGAATAAGATAAAGTGGATTTGACTATTTTTACAGAGGAAACTGAGCTGGTAGGTAGGATATGTGATTTTTATTTTGTTTTAGAAATTGCCACTTCACTTTTAGTTTTGCAATAAATGAATAAGGGCTATGCATTTATACTGTCTACTGAAGTCGGGAAACTAAGTAGTGTTATCTTTGTGAATGATCAACTGCTTACAACGTGTTTCAAATTAACTATATAAATAATCTAACAAGGTCCTTCATTGTGCATTTCTTAGAGCAAACAAAATGCAATGTGTTTTTATAACCAGATAGCTATTTGATTTTTTTTCTCCGGTCTTTTCCGCATTTGGATATAGATTGATATAGAATTACTTAAAATGCTGCATATAAATTAAACATTAAAAAGGAGCTATGGAGAGGCTAAGCTGCCCATTATAGTCTTTAGTTCCACAGTCACTGCCTCAAGGACACTCCATTTCATATCACATGTCCTCCTTTTGAAAAGTGATCACCAAGGTTCAAGTAACATTTAAGCACAGGGGGCACCTACATAATTTATGGACCTCTTTTTGTTTTGTGTTCTTATTTTAATGAAAAACAGGGAAGCAGAAGACTGTTCTCAGCTTTTGACATCTTTCTTTTGTGCTTTCTCTCCCACCTTGCCTTTGCAGATTGGGGCCCTGAAGGACTATTACCACTTCTACCATAGCAGGACGATTAAAAGGTCAGTTCTCTCAAGCAGAGGAACCCACAGTTTCATTTCAATGGAACCAAAGGTAAGAAGAACCAGTCGGTGAGGACCAAGAAGCAAAGCTTATGCATTTTTCATTGGTGATAACATACTGGTAGCTGATGACCAGTATGGGGCTCAAATTTCTAGAACTGTCACACTATCCTTTGGTCCAGTGTCCCTGCTTCCTCTTCTGATGAAAATAGGCAACGGCTTGATTCTTGACTGACATACCACTATCATCCCAGTGCAGAGCAGCCCGGGGTAGCCACAGGCATGCATTTCTTATGGAGAAATGAGAGGGGGCATGGAGAAAAGAGAGGGGGCAGGGAAGATGGATTGATTAAGAATGATGGAAGTAAGAATACCATACTATCAATTTATTTGTAAATGGTTCAGAGGTTCTGTGAGCTCCACTGAAGGAGGGTTTTCTTCTAAGAAAGATTTAAGTCAGACTTTGGGATTCACTATGAGTCCTTGTGACTTTATCTTGTTTATAGCCCAGGATAAGCCTGTGTCTGGGACTGGAGAGATGCTTGAACCCAAGAGAGGTAGTAGATGACTCTTGGCTCTTGTGGGTTCACCTGGTAACTTTTGAGTTGTCCAGACAATATACATTCCTGTGGAGAGCCTAGAGGGAAGTATGACAGGCATGGGTCCTCCCATTTGGGCAAGGTGGAGCAACTTTGATAGGAGAGAGGGGAAGCTGAGAGGTGTAAGGGAGAAACTGCAGACAGCTAAGACTCCAGGGTTAAGCTCAATATCTGTACTTATTAGTTAAGTTGTAGGAAAGAACTGAGTTATACTGGAAAACAAATTGACCTCTCAGACATGGCAAGTAAAGAGGAAGAGGGGGAAGCTGTGCCAACTAGTCCCAGTTCCTCTATGGGCTCATGGCGCATTATTTACTGATAAGGTATTTTGTCTTCCTCTCCATACGTCCCCCCAAATGCTTTGGGTTTGCCCTAAGTGTACCTTTTCAAATAAATTGGTAAACAGGTTTCTACCAATACGTGTAGCAATCTCAGCTAGAGATATCTTGAAAATTGTATTCCTCATTAAAGCAAAGAGGCTTCTATTGAATTACTATGCAAATCAGGTTTGAAATTTGGAGTCCTGCCCTTTGTTATGTGCCATGGTTTACTTTGTTTAATTTTTCTCTAGAATATTATGGCCCAGTTTTCATGATTATGAAATTGTATCTTGGTGGTTAGTAAAAGCACATTTCTTTAAGTTCCCAATTTTCTGTGCATTATAGGAACATCCTCTAATACTTACAGTTGAGTGACTATAGATTGTATTTTTTTTCTCTTCTTCTCTATTAAGAATTTAATTTTTCTGGAAAACTAATCTGTTTGAACAATCTTGAATTAGCTACATTTTTGAAGCAAAGCTGTATTTTTTCATCTGTGAAACAAAATGTCTTGAACTTTGATAATTAAAATGATTTCAATTTCAGGTCTCATGTGCAGAGTCAATGTGAATTTGAAAAACTAAGTACTAGTTGGTTTGCGAAGTAAGAACAGAATGTAATGAGACATTATTTTCATGATGAAAAATTTACCGAATAAGGAGCTATTTCAATCCTTACTGTTATCTTGGGCATCTTGGTTTTCACTTCATCTTATCTCAGTACATGAAATAGCTTATGCATGATCCAACAGAGACCTTGGATTCTGGGACACATAGTACCTGGAACATTACACCCTTCCTCACTCAGTCCAGAGGAACTGGACCATTTTAGGCCAACCCAGGAGTACATGCTCCATTCTCTTTACCCCTCAGTGAAGTGAATACTGGAGAGCAGGGCTGTGTCTCACTCTCCATTCAGATGACTTCTGCCTGTCATTACAGCCAGCCATTTACACAGGAGGGCCACAATTCCACTGGCTTTGTGGATGCAGTGCTGCAAATGGGGTTCATCCATGCTTTCTTTCAGTTTCTTTTCAGTTACTTCTTGTAGTTCATTGAGCCCCTAGTTTGCCCAGTCATTCCTTGAGTCAGCATCTGCCAGGCCCTGCGCTGGGCTCTGGGGATTTGGAGGCAAAGCGATTCTCTAAGGGAGCTTGCTATCAGTGTCTCCCACAATATCTCCTGGGGAAACTCAGGAATTTGCAGTGTTTCTTAGTGTTAGGCGTAGATGGAACAGAGAAAATGTGGGTGTCTACATTCCTCATTCTTCTCCAGCTTCCTCCTCCAAAAGTTTAGTCCCACCTAGATTTTCTTTTTCTTTTTTTAACAATACCTTCTTCTTTACAAAGATGTTGCCAAAAAATGTTAGGAAGAATTCCTATATACTTTTCTCAGATTACCCAGATGTTAATGTTCTACATTTTAGTTCACTTACTTGATCAGTTTTTCTCTCTTTACTCTATTTACACACACACTAGATAGCAGCCCTAGGACATGTGTGTGTGTGTGTGTGTGTGTTTTCTGAACATTTGGGAACCAATTATAGACCTGATGTTCCTTCAACTCTAAATACTTTACTGTGTAGACATTAAAAACAAGGGCATCCTATTCCATATTGGTAAGTTCAATAATAAAAATCTGGATAGTAACATTGATTCAGTATTATTCTTTAATCTGTAGACTTGATTCACCTTTGCAACAATCTCTTTTTTGGATTACATTTATTTGTTCTGTTTCCCAAGTCCTTTTCACTCCGTGATACTTCCTTCAGTCAGCCAACCTGCCTGCCTGCCTGCTTTCCTTCCTTTAACCAGCTAGAAAATTTCTGAAGACTATAAGCAAGTTCTTTTATAGGATATATTTCAAAGTGGGTTCATCTGTTTCCTCATGATTAAATTCAAGTTTTATAAGAACATTTTTGACAAGAATACTAGAGAAGTTATGTGTTTTTCTCCGGGCTTTAGATTGGAAGGCACAGGACATTGGTTTATTTCCTTATTAAAGGTGATAACATTAATCACTTGGTTTGGATGGTGTCTGCAGGCTTCTTTACATTAGAATTACTATTTTCCCCTTAATAATTAACAAATGTTTTATGGGGAGATACTTTGAAACTCTGTGCTTTCATCTGCTTTCTGTTGCTATAATGACATACCTGCGGCTGGGTATTTGTAAAGAAAAGAGATTTATTCAACTGGCACTTTTTCAGAAAGTCCACACAGCATGGTACCAGCTCTGGTGAGGGTCTTCCTAAGTGGTGTCACTTCCTGGCAGTTGGGATTGTGGTAGGAGTGTGTGAGAAAGAAATACCACATGGCAAGACAGGAAGCCAGAGACCAGGGCAGTCTTGCTGTTTTAGAACAACCTTTTTCGTGGGAACTCACTGGAGTCCAATCAAAAAATGACCTTAATCTCTTCAGAAGATGGCATCCACAATGACACAATGATCTCCCAACAGGCCCCACCTATTAAAGGTCCCATTTACTCATAACATTGCTACATTGAGGACCAAACTTAAAATACCTGAACTCTTGGGGACAAACCACATCTAATCCATAGGATCATGTAATTTCCATAAGCTTTTTTTACACTCCTTATTCCAAATTGACAGTAGATAGCAAGTGTTGCTGTGGCTTGCTTTCTGCGGCAGGTCTCCTTTTCTTTAATTTTGGGTATGGGTATGGTGGGTGATTTGTGTGCCAGAGAGGAGGCGCATTTGTAGGTTTGGACCATGTGAAATGGCTTTGTTGAAAACACTGGTGATGTGAACTTGAAGTTATTTTTACTATCATGTTCTCAAGACAGAGGAAGCAGATGAGTGAATTGCAGGGAATATGCACTACTAGAAAGATCCATGACTTTTTTTTTCTTTCTTTTTTTCTGCTTTAGTGAATTGCATGGCTAGTTTCCCCCCTTGCTTTTGTTTTTAGAGAACTCTAAACAAGGAAATGTAAAAGTTAGCATCATTTTCAGAACAATACTCTTGATGCTAGAGAAAATGCAGTGGTTAGTTGGGGCATAAGAGCCCAGAGAACAGGAATAGCCATGATGCCCATATATCAACATTGTTATGATTAATGTTTTAAATGACACAGATTCACAGATTTCAAAGATTGCAGCACTAGTACAATAATAGCATGGTTTTGCAGAAAGTGTTAGTACATTTTCAGCAGCCAGACCAGTAAGTTTTCCATCCTTCTTCACCATCTTTCTTTTTGACTGACCAGCCTTTTCCCAAGAGACCAATGCTAAATTTCAGAAACAACAGTCTGAGTTCACTTTCTCAAATCCTCTTATTAGTCTGTTTGTAAATCTTTGCCACCCATAGATATTTTGGTCAAATAGGGTGTTAACTGTGGGACAGTTTTTTGTAGAAGTGCTTTATAAGCTCTTCAGTTGCCCAGGCAAACATTGGGTAGGAAGATGTGCAAGGGAGGTGATTTTCTTTCCCTTTCATTCTCCTTACAAGAAGCAAAAGAACTAAAATCCTAAATTCTTTATTAGAGTAGGGCATATGCAACTTTGTGAAAAGAAATACAAACTGCCATTAAGTTGGGAACCCATGTTCTGTTTCTCTGTGGTTGATCATGTAAACTCAGCTTCCTTGGTCAGGGATGAGCTCCTTTTCCAGCTTCCTTCTTCCTAGGTCAGCTTGCCTCATTGAATGGGCATGCACAGCTGTGTGCATCCCTTATGAAAAAGCTGCTCGTGTTACATAGGCTTCTTTGATGGTCTTATCTGTCCCCTATTCACTTCTGATTTAGCCTCCGTCATTTTTCTGAAAGGAATTTTTTTTTCAGATCTGTTTGAACATGTCCAATGACAGGGAGTTCACTACCAGACAGTATCTTCTTTACAACCTTTCCACCAGCTATAAAATGCTACCATTCTAACAAATCCCTGACTTGGCTTTTATGAGTCTTTGAGAATCCCAACAGAATGCTTGTTCTTCAGGAAGACGCGTTTCAGCTATACCTTTGCAAATTGTGATGCATTTAGGTGACAAGATGCCCAGCAGAGTAGGAGAGACAGGAGGAGCTTTGTGGGTACAGAGTTCACTGTGTTCTCCCTCTCCCTTCTTGTCTTGTTTCCAGCTTTCCCGTATGTCTGGGACAAGCAGGAACTAGAGTGTCTTTGGACCCTCGAATATATTTCTATTTGAAGAGATTTAACTTGCTAACTATAATCTGCTAGCCTGTAACTTCTACCCATTGGATTTATTTTTGCCTTCCAGAATTATATAGAATGGTAAATCAGCTTCTACACAATATCTCTCTCTTTCTCTCTCTCTCTCTCTTTTTTGGAATTAGGGGTTGAACCCAGGAGGACTTAACCACTGAGACACATCCCCACCCCTTTTTATATTTTATTTTGAGACAGGATCACACTAAGTTGCTGAGTCTGGCTTTGAACTTGCAATCCTCCTACCTCAGCCTCTAAAGCCCTTGGGATTACAGGTGTGCACCACCACACCTGGCCACAATAACTCTTTAAGTATTTGAAACCCTCTGCTTTTTCTCCTGGAGAAGAAATTGTCCCGTGGTAAATGTGGCTTAGAATTAAGTTCAAGGCTTTATCCTGCAGACATGCTGCCCCTTTGCTGCATTTGTACATTAAGTCATTTCCTCTGAAGAGAACTGAGCATTCAAGTATGACCAAGGGTCTGGGAAAAGGACAGGAAGGAGAAATTAAGTGATTGGAGGTCATTAGCAAGAGCAGATGAAACAGACATGAAAGAAGAAAGGTAAATTGAAGCTCCTTACTAATCTGATTTAGTGCCTATCATGCCCAGGATTTGACTTTCACTTGCCTGGAGTTTCTCTTTTTGTCTCAAAAGTGAAATAGGTGTGATGGAGTCACTTGAGTGACAGTAACTCTCTGTACATCTCAGAAAAGTAGTTCAAATCCAATTCTTACCAGTTGAATGCCATTTCCCCATGGATTCCCTTTACAATTTAGAATTATTTTTTCATAGCTAATTGATCTTTTAACTGACCTGTGGAGGCCACCAGCACATTAGTTATCTCTTCTTAACTTAGAGATAAACTCCTGGTGGATGTAGAGTATGTAAGTGTGCTGTTCACACAGGTTGATCTACTAGGGTAAATTTGGAAGTAAAGAAACCTTATTTAGGTGGAAGTATGTACTTAGAAGCACCTGAAGGCAGCCTTTTCTGGTTCACATGCATAAATTGCAGCCATGCCTGTTCATAAGTAATATTCCATTTGTTCTAGTGCAGCTTGAACATTAGTTTCACCCCAGGTTCAAGTGCACCCAGTGCAGGGCACTGCTGCATTTCTTCTCCGCAGTCTCACTCAGTCCAGCTGGTACTCCTGTATGTTTTCTTTGTCTGGTGGTCCTGCTCTTTGGTTTTTAATGTGATAATGACTTAATGGTTTGACTTTCTTTTGTGAAGTTCAGTTTTATAAGTGTAATTAATATAACATTCCTGGATTTGTGCTCATCCAGATGTATGGGATGATCTGGGATGTGTTGAAGTCCATGGCTTTGCCCTTGTGCCTCGACCCATTGAGGGTGGCTGTGGTCTCTGGGACCAGAACCTGAGGCTTTGTGTTGTTGTGTAGGATACATCATAACTGTGGCATTTCACATTTCCCTTGTCATCACACCAGTGAATGAAAACAGTTAGCAAATATCTTGAGAATGTTTTTTGCAAGCAGTGTAGCCTTGGATTTGATGTTGAGCTGAACCCACCATGAATGTGACAGTCAGGAAGCATTTTGAGAACCTCTCTTGTTCCAGGCTATCTTCTCTACTGTCATTCTAATAAATTCTAGTCTTTGTTGTTTTTTTTGTTTGTTTGTTTGTTTCCTCCCAGTACCAGGATTAAACCCAAAGGTACTCTACCACTGAACTGCACCCCAACCTTTTTATTGTTTTGTTTTGTTTTGTTTTTTTGGTACTGGGGATTGAACCCAGGGGCACTCCACCACTGAGCCACATCCCCAGCCCTGTTTTGTATTTTATTTAGAGACAGGGTCTCACTGAGGTGCTTAGGGCCTTGCTAAGTTGCTGAGGCTGGCTTTGAACTCGCGATCCTCCTGCCTCAGCCTCCCAAGTGCTGGGATTACAGGCGTGCGCCACCACGCCCGGCCTTTTTATTGTTTTTATTTTGAGACAAGATCTCACTAAGTTGTTGAGGTTGGCCTCAAACTTGTGATCTATGCCACAGCCTCCCAAATCACTGGGATTACAGAAGTGTGCCACTCCTGGTCTGTTTTTGATTTTTCATAGCATTTATGATTCTTTGAAAATCCCACCAGAATGCTCACTCTTCAGGAAAAAGCATTTCAGCTATAGGTTCGCAAGCTGTGATGCATTTAGGGTGACAAGATGGCTAGCAGAGTAGAAGAGACGTGGGGAACTTTGTGGGTGCAGAGTTCACTGTGTTCTCCATCTCCCTTCCTTTCTGTCTTGTTTCTAGCTTTCCCAGATGTCTGAGACACTTAGGAACTAGAGGGTCAGATTGTACACTGCAGGGGTAGCTGATGGGAAAGTTTAGATCACAGCCCAAGCCCCAAATTTCTGATAGACAGGAATGAATTTTTAAAAATAAAATTCTCTTCTACTCTGGCAAAGCTGCCAAATCTTTACTAAAGAGCGCTTGGCACTACTTCATTTGAAAGGTCATAAACCCACATGCTTACAGTGAGAGTGCAGTTGACAAGAATGAGCCAGATGGGCATGGAGCACAGTGCAGGGCTGCTCAGCTGCAGCCGGGTATCCTCAGGTTGGAAAACTGGCTCAGTGCTGCTGATTCAAAAGAACCTGCAATTCTCAATTTTTACATAACATTTCCCATGTTAAATGTTGGCAGCAAATTCAGAAGTTTTAAAAATATTTGCGTGGACCAAAGAAAAACATTGGAAGGCATCTGACTTACTGATCCCTTGGGTTGACTGTATTGGGAGAAGAAAAGGAAGATATGAGAGACAGGTCTCAG
This sequence comes from Glaucomys volans, assembly GCA_020662805.1. Lineage (NCBI taxonomy): Eukaryota > Metazoa > Chordata > Mammalia > Rodentia > Sciuridae > Glaucomys > Glaucomys volans. The sequence goes on along the minus strand of JAJEJO010003311.1, from coordinate 566,553 downwards.
CACTCGTGCTATTGACCCTTGGTCTGACATATCGTCAGCAATACAAAACCTCAGGTATACCTGTATACCTGTCCCAGGTATCTGGACACAGGGTTTTAGTTCTGTCAACTGTGCTTCACTGTGGTGCTCAAACATGATTTCTCTTTTGTGTCTCAGCCTCCAATTTGACGTCTGAGTTTCTTTTAGGCATGCGCTTAACAGGCTTGTGTCTTTCAAGGCTGCTAGGGGTGAAGAGCTCATTCTTGCTTCTCTTGAAATTTACTTAATTTCCTACTGACACCTATTGCTGCCTGAAGAAAGTTTTAACAGACTTGTTGGAGAAAAATGGATAAGTCAAAGAAGAAAACAAGTGAAAAATAAAAGCTGTGATCATAAAAATAGGGAGAAGGGTAGAAGGATGGAGGTAGATTATGAATTTTGCATAATCACGTTAGCTACTTGTCGAAAGGTACTAACTGCAAAATCTTTTTTAATTACTTAGGTATCAGATTCTAAAACCATAGGTATTGAATCTAGAAAATATATAATAATAAGGGAGTCTAAATACCTAAGTTGTGTTAAAAAGAGAATTTTGAGCCTACCTGTTCTGTTGAAATCTTGTGTAAGTTAGGATAAAATAAGTAAGCAAACTTAGGGAATAAATGGAAACAGCAAACAAGCAAAAATTCAGCAATGACAATAAAAAAACAAATCCAAAGCCATTTTAATTGTCTGATTCTGAAGAGAAATCATTCCCACTCATATATTAATGAGTGCAGAAGTAGATAAGAAATCCAATTAAAACATCACATTTGAAAAGACCTGATTTTTTAATAAGTGTTTATGAATTTTGTTTCTAGGGACATTTCTTACAAATATCAAACAATTCTTGTAATAAAAAAAGGAGACAATATGATGTGACAGAAAAAAACTTTGTAGCCCCCTCTCTACTCCCATCATTACTCTATTCATCAAATCCCCCATTTGAAGACTCAGCATTGTTCAGGCATATATTTGAAGAAGTATATGGTATAATAGAATAAAATGAATTGTGCATGTAAGAAAAGAAAAAAAAATTAAATTCTTATAACAAAAGCAACAGTTGCCATTAAAATAATGATATAAATTTACACATATAAATAATAAAAGCTGAAAAAGAATATGTAAAATTACAAAAAATATATACAAGAGCATATAAAATATGTTCTCATTTATATTTTATGTTTAAACATAAAGGACCTATGTATATGTGACGGTAATGTTATGCATGACAGGGTTGGAAGGATACATAAACACTTAAAATAACTCAACCTTTCTATACTATACATTTTTTATGAAACTGTTTGTAGTGAAATCGCTTTTATTGACACCAGTAATGCTTTGATATTTCAAAGCAAATAAATACATTTCTGTACTCACCTGACTTCACCTTTTACTTGACATCCTGGTTGATCCTTTGCTCATTCTTGAAAAACTTGAGTCAGTTTATTTAGACCACATTCCCTGCATTTCTTTCTGCTTCTCATCCTGTACTAAGAGGATCCACATGGTTTGATGAGGGGAATGAAGGAAAGGAAGGCAACCAGGAATGATTGCTCCATTTTTGTGTTGAGCATCTAGAGTAATCATGGTGGCATTTACTAGAAAGGAAAAGGTTTGGGGGCTATGGCGATGGGTAGAAATTTGTTGATGATTGTCTTTGTTGATGGAACTTCCTGTACATCATATGTGAAGCTTGGAGAGCCTAGGGTTTAGTCCTCCCTATGTTTGAGGATTTTATTCATTGTTTTCAAAGTCACCTGTATGTTGATGTACTTGCTTCAGATGTGTAGTTCTTCCTTTCACCTTCCTGATATCCTCAACTAAATAGTTAATAAGCATCTAAAACATAAAATGGCATATAGGAACTTTTAATTCCTACCCATCACCAGAGCCCCACACTTTTTCCTTTCTAGTAAGTGGTACCATAACTAATCTAATTTCTTGAGACAAAAATTAAGCAATTGTTCTTGATCCTGTCTCTCTTTGAACCATTCAGAGGTACTGTTTATTTTACTGCTAAAATTTATTTGGAAGTTGTGAATCTGTGGACTTTCCTCTCCTGCACTGCCACCATCCTGCTTAATCCCACCATCATCCTTGACCTAGTCCGTAGCTATTGTCTCCACCCCCGTTCTTGTTCTTATAGTCATTCTCCACAGAGAGCAAGCTTCCAAAGATGTAAAATGATCAGGTCTTTCAGTGACTTTCCATTGACCTTGGAATAACATCCAGCTTTTTCTTAATGATCTGCAAGGCCATCATGGTCAGGTTTCTTCCTATCTCCCTGAGCTAGTCTTTGAAACACTTTCTTTTTGCTCATCACAGTCAGTCACATCTTTGTCTCTCTCAAACACACCAAGCTCTTTCTCTTTTCCCTTTGCCTGGAATATGTTCCCTTTGGTCTTTGCCTGATGGATGTCTTCTCATTCTTCAGGTATCAAAGCCTGTGTTAGCTCATTTGGGTGGGTGACCTTCCTCAATAACCCTTGCTAAAGTAGATACTTAATCTCACCTGCCCGCTTACTGTCTGGTTTCAACACATTTTAGAATGTACCTGAGTCCAAAGCCATATAGTAGTTCCTTTGTTTAGTTGTTGATGGTTTTGTCTTTTCACGGTGACAGTCCATGGGGTCAGGAGCCTCATGTATTTTTTTAGCTGCAGTATCCCCATGCCCTGGAACAATGTATAGCACACAGAACATTTTCAGTAGAAGAATGAATGAATGAGTGATTATTAAAATTAATTTTTAAAGGAAGATAAGTGGTGGAGGCAATAATAAAGCTAGGAGCCATAATTTTCTCTTATTTCTCCTAGAACTTAAATCATATTATAATGACATACACAGGACTGTCTCATTTGAAGTGTGGAATCAGAGCAGCCACTTGGAGAGACATTGTGTTATAAAACGAAGGAGGCATTAGCTAGATTTAGGACATTTCGATTTTGGTATCTGCTTTACTGCCAGCTCAGAGTTGCCATTAGCCTGTCACTCCTCATTGGGCTTTCTTCACTTGTAAAATCATGGAGTAGATGAGCTATTTTCTAATGTTCATTCCAATCCATTAATTACCATCTTGAATCTCTGAGTGTCACTTGTGATTTTACTATTGGTCCATGTTGCCATTAAATGTGCATTTTTTCGTAGTCTCTATTCTAATTACTTTCCAAATATCCTCTGTCTACTTTTGTCCTGAATATTTAGAATATTTGTTATCACATACACCTCCTCCTTAGACTCTGTTTTTCAAAAAACAGCTGATGTTACAGTAGACTTGAGATGAACCTGGTTTATCTTGAGCCAGTCTTACCTGTTCAAATATGCGCATATTTAATGAGGAACAAGTTACATTGCTTGCTGTTGCAGTACATGTTTCTCATTGACTCCAGAGTATGATAATAAGCACAGTAATTGAGTGTTATTGCTGATATTCCTGAAGTTTCAGAAGAAGGCAGTTCTGAATAGTAAAACCTTATACTTGATAGAGGTACTTCTAAGGCATTAAGTACTTTGTGTGGTTTTGGGAGAAATGGAATACTTCCTTAAACACAACCACAGAACAAATTTTAGGAAGGTTGGCCATGGAAATTAAAAATTAGAAATATGTTGGGAGGAGAGTGGTGTGGTAGAGTCAGGATAGGAAATAGAAGAGGCGAAAAGTAACATCAGATAGAAATGAGGGTGGATTCAGTTAATAAAAATTGTTGGTTGGTATGAAGGTTCTTTTTTTAGTCTGTTGGAAAGCTAAGTAAGCATTTTCATACATGAGTTATCAAGCCCAAGCTACTGTTACCAGGGGGAAAGAAAAAGAAGTGCAGAAGACCCAGCAGAACAAGCAGGTGGGAAACAGGACTGTGTCTTCAGGACAAACTTGCTAGGCCCAGCTCAAAGGTGGCTTTTGCTCTAGGTAGAATGTTCAGTAATGTTCCTTAGGATGTGGGCATTCTTCTCAGATGTATTTCTGGGACCAGTGGGATTATTTTCTTTAACCTATCTGTGCACAAAGAGAAAAGGATGGAGATGGAGACTTCATAGAAGATTAGAAAAAAATGGGCTCGTTCCTTTACACAGAGAAAGCTGAAGTCTCCCAGGGAGTGAGATAGCAGAAGAGAAAAATACAGAGTTCACCATCCATTCATCCATTGGCTTTCTCCATGACAGCTTATTCTGTGCAAGTTTTAATAGACCTCAAGGATAAAACAGAAAGTGCAGACCTGGTCAAAGCCCACATAGACCTTTCCCTCCAGTCAAACCTAAAGTCAAGGCCTCAAGACAGACAAACAAACAAACAAACAAACAAACGAATGAATACCAGTTTTCAGCATCACTTTCTGTATCAATATGTAGTGCTAGGAACACTATTGAGACTTGATGACTGTGATTAATTAAAGAAAATTAACACATCTCTCAGGTTTCTATCTTACCAGAGAAAATAATAAATTTTTAGTATATCTTAATACTGGCAGGAGACATAATTATAATCAAGTATTTGTCTTCTATCTTAAATTCAAGTTTAACTTAGTGTGTTAGTCACCTTTTTGTCACTGTGACCAAAATACCCAACAAGACCAACTTAAAGGAGGAAAAGTTTATTTTGGGCTCACTGTTTCAGAGGTTCTATCCATGGTCTGCCAACTCCATTACTTTGGGTCCAAAGTGAGGTAGAATATCATGGTAGAAGGGCATGGCAAAAGAGCACTGCTCTGCCCATGATAGCCAGGTTGCAGAGAAAGGAAAGGGAATAGCCTCAGAAAGAACATGCCCTTCCAGGGCAAGCCCCCAGTAACCACTCCCTCCACACCCCACCAGCCTACAGTTACCATTCAGTTAACCCATTCAAAATAGGATTGACTGATCAGCTAGTAGCCCTCATAATCTAATTATTTCAACTCTTATCATGTCACTTCTGAATATCCCTGCATTAACAGGAGCTTTTGGGAGACACCTTGTATCCAAACCATACCACTCAGCAGACTATATTATTATTTGGTAAATCTGGCAATCCCAGTCTATACCTAAATCATTTTGAGATTAGAATTAGGAAAAGTATATCAATACTGAGACCATGGTACAAGCAGTGAGATACAGCTGAAGGATAAGGACAGACCAAATTTCTGTATCCCATGACAATAGCTCAGTAGATTTTCCCTATTCTCAATGTCACAAAGTGTATCTTGAAAGCATCATCACTGTAAAGGAACATGCATGGAATAACCATCATTTCATTTGCCATAGAATTATGTCAGGGTTTCTAGTTTATAATAGCATCCATAATATAGCAATTAAAGCTCCTATCCATGATGATTGTTTCTTTGTTGTTTAGTGGAAAGACAAACACATTCAGCACCTTGTTAAGACATTTAAAAACTGTTCTTGTGTACATCTGACTCTTAAATGTCTTTAGTAGAGCAGTGTGTGTGTTTGTGTGTGTGTGTGTGTGTGTGTGTGTGTGTGTGAGAGATGTTGTGCGTGCATGTGTGTGTGTGTGTGTGTGCGCGCGTGTGTGTGTGTGTTGGGGTGGAGGATTGCTACAACTAACCTTTTGGGAGTTGCCACGCAAAGGTGAATGTGTCCACTCATTAGCTTTCTGATCAGCTGTCATCTTTCAGACTGATTATAGGTGAATCAACTATTTGAAGACGTGTAGATTTTGAAAATTTTTCAGGCAGTGGAGTTGAAGCACTGTTCCTTCAGAGGAGAAAGTTCAAACTCCATAGGCATGAGTCCTAACCAGTTGTTATTATTAACTGATAGGATCTGGGTCAGGAGTCCAACCTTGCACCAAACCCAAGATTGCTGAATTACCCTGAGAGGGCAAAGGCTCCACGCGTAGACCTGAAGGAAGATAACAAGATGAATCACCAGTATATAAAGCTGGCTGTTTCCAATTTCAAAACTCTATTATTCAGACTTCAGGAGACATTGGGATTACATCATTGGAAATAAACTTAGCAATATTTGCCCCAGTGGACCAGATTCAGTACCTGTATGGTGAGTGAGTTAATATGGCAGCAGAGAATCTTAAGAGCATTCTGAAAGAGTTGCTTTTCTCATGGTCTGTGGATAAGTAGAGTCCATGTTCGCTCTCATACATTTAATTCAAGTTCAGAGTTGGAAAAACCTGTTAAAAGATAGTCACAATTCTGTGCTTATGCTGAAATTCCCAAGTTTCAAAACCAAATATAAAATACCTATGAAGGCATAGTCATTTGACACATACCCCACATCTTTTTCAGAACTAATGGGCTCTCTGCTTCCTGATCATTATGTGAGTTAGTTCCCTATGCTACACTCTTCTGCCATTATGTCCTACCTCACCTTGGTCTCCAAGAAATGGAGCCAGGTGTCTATGGATTGAGACCTCTGAAACCAATGAGGATGAGACAAAAGAAGTCAGCAGCCATGTGGAACCGCTTGGACATGCTGACACTGGTTTGGAGAATATCCCCAGCTTTTCTCTAGATGATATAGTAAAGTCCCCAATGGAGGGCCTTTGGGAATCCATGTAGTTCCTTTCAGTGTTGGAGGTGGCAGGACGCTGGGGTTATTAGTAAAACAATTGGAGAAAAGTGGTAAAGGTGAACAAGAAAACCTTTCTTCATGAGAATGATTGCATTGTCAGGATTAATGATGACGACCTTTAGAATAGAAGATTTGAACAAGCACAACATATGTTTTGCCAAACCATGCGGACACCCATCATTTGCTTCCATGTGGTTCCTGCAGCAAATAAAGAGCACTGTGAAAAACTATTGCAAAGTGAGAAGAACAATTGCTATTCAAGCCACTTCAGCCCTGACAGCCAGTATATTGATAACAGGAGTGTGAACAGTGCATGCTGGGCCTCATGCACTGCAAAGAACACCCAGACTGAGTCACACCTACCTGAGCAGATAGATGCTCACCCACGACCACCTCATAGTGCACACCCCTCTGCAAAACCGCCATCAGTCCCAGCTCTGGCCCCACAGAGTGTATATAGTTCAAGCACAACCAGTGATTATAACACCAAGAAAGTAGGCAAGAGGCTTAATATCTAGCTGAGGAAAGATTCAGAAGGTTTGGGATTCAGCATCACTTCACAAGTGGCTCAGCTCCAATTTATGTGAAAAGCATCCTTCCCCAAGGGGCTGCCATTCAAGATGGTAGACTGAAGGCAGGAGATAGAGTCGTAGAGGTAAATGAAGTAGACTTAGTAGACAAATCCCAAGAGGAAGTTGTTTCCCTGTTAAGAAGTACCGAGATGGAAGGGACTGTGAGCCTTCTGGTCTTTCGCCAGGAAGACACCTTTCCCCCAAGGGAACTGGTGTGTAAATTTAGAGCATATGAAAGATTTCTGATGTACATGAGCCAGGGATCTGGGTTAGCTACCCGATGGCGAATGTTTTTGGAGACAGTTTCTAGGGAATTTATTTATTTTATATTTCTTTCTACCCTAACTTAATATAAGTGTTGTTGTCTTCACTACTCTAACTTGGAAATGAATATCCACAATAATGAACATTAGAATGTTTTTAAACAGATTATAGGAGTATTTTTTAGGACATCAAATGTTTATCTTTATTCACTTTCAGATGAACCAGTTGCATAAGGACATCAGTGATCTCATAACTGTCACTCCAAAGAAATCAAAAGCTTGCCACCTTCTCCCCTGCACATGAAAAAATTTCATATTTCGGATTTTCTCAGTAGATGTAGCTTAGCCAAATGTAAATGGTTACATACTGTTATATGAAAAGGAATTTCTTGAAAAAAATTATTGAAAATAATAAGAGGCAGTAAGTCCCATGGCTATTGATGACCAATAAAGAGCACATTGTTTGGAATGACATAAATGAAATGAAGTCATTTGTTTGGAACATATCTACTTTAATTTCTCTGCTTACATCAAGAAGCTCAGTTATTAGGAGCATTTACGTGGCATTGGTGCGAATGAAATATATACATTAAATTGAAATAGTTCTGAATGTTTTCTGCAAAAATGCTGTTTCAATTATATATATAAAATGGCATAATTGGAGAAATCATCTTTTCTTCTTCTGTAGTGAGAAAAATTGCTTTATTTCAAACACAAGTGGTATTTTAAATGTTTCAAAACAGTTTGTACCTGAGTTACATTAGAACATTTGACATCTTTTTCAGCTCGCTTGTTTTATTTAAACAGCAATTAATGTGTATAAATTTGAATGGCAAGGTTTAAGGTACACTTCCCAAATTGATCATATAAACCTAATCTTCTCAGACTGTGACTTTAAGTATGAAAGCAACATGGTTGATGAAATTTTTCTTTGTTTATCAATAGCTATTTTTGTTTTCCATATTAAAAAAGAGTTAATAGCATGTTTTTATTAAATCCTTTATGTTACGTGTATACTTTACTTTTTTAGGACTCACTTTTTCCTCAGCATTTTAATGTCACAATTTTTGAACATTTCGCAAAGTTTTGAAAGATTTTAAAGTTAATGCCAATGTATTTAATTGCCTAGGTTTCTTTATTGCATAGCTGTGCATCTATGCATTTGTATCCACCCATGAATCCATCTAATTTCTTCATGCATTTCAAAGTAAATTGAAAATATTAGTCTATTTTCCCATCAGGCATGATCATTAACAACTGTTTCATTTTTAGTTACAATTGCTCACCTTTATGTGTAATGTTACATACGTTGAGACTCCCATTCTTAAAGTGTCTTTGAGTTTTGATGAAACTATGTTTCATGATCATCATGTGGTTGTTACCATCACCATAAAAGATCCCCTCAAGTCCCTCTCTACATAGTTGTTTCCACCCAGAGACAATCCCTGTTTTGATTTTTGTCCACTATCTGGTAATAGATTCAAGAAGGGTATATTTTAAAAATTAAAGTAGGTTTAACTTATGTGCAATAAAACTTACTCTGATGTAGTTCCATTGAATTTTGAAAGATGTCTACAGTTGTGTGAGCACTATCACAATGAAGACGGAGAAAAATTCCGTCACTCCCTAAAATTTGTCTGGGCTCCTTTCTCTACCCCCAGACTCTGGCAAGGTCTGATCTGCTTTTTGTCCCCATAGTTTTACTTTTCTAGAGTGGCATATGAATGGAATCATATAGTCTATAGTCTGAGTCTGGATTCTTTAATTTGTCATAATGCATTTGAGATTTCAACCATAAGGTTTTTGTGGAAGGGGTTGTCTTTTTTTTTTTTTTTTTTGCTGAGTTAGTATTCTGTTTTATGGATCTACCACAGTTCGTTGCTCAGTAGTTGAAAGCCATTTGTGTTGTTTTCTAATTTTTGGTGATTATGAATACAACCACTATGAACTGAATGGCATTTGCTTTTTAATCTTCCAAAAGATGGATTTGCACTGTCCACTTTTTGCTGATTATTTATAAGTTTTCAAATCTATTACCAGATACAACATAGATGCATGATATGATGGCAGGGGGGTGGTGTGCCTAGTGGCATGAATAGTATGATAGAGAAAATTGTCCAGTTGTTTCATTCCATGAAATCTGCACCTTGTAAAACCAGGTTGACATTATGTATTACATTTTGTATTTAGACTTTGGGAACCTGAAAAAAATATCATTAACTGCTAAAATTTCATAGTCTAAAATGACTGTCTCATGGGTGATTGATGTTTTTCAAGTGGGCTTGGAGCTATCTTTCCTGGGCAGGACAGATATTTTAAATTTCCAGTCTCATCTCTGAAATAAGCATGCATAATCATCTTTGTTTTCTACATACCAGAGGTAGAGATTTGATGGTAAGGAAGCAAAAAAATATGAGATTCGGGGAGAAGGATCTGAGGGAGAGGGCTCCCAGGGTACAGCAGCCACCACAATAAATATTTCATTGTGTTGCTATGTGGCTGTGGTTATACGGGGTCAAGTTGCTTCACAGTAAGTCAAGTTGATGCAGTTTAGTTAGACAAGGGAGTGAATTTCATCATCATATTGTGGTTTTGTTTTGGCCAGAGATACAATGCCAAATGTGAAAAGCTATTGCCAGGTGCCTACTGGAAGAATCCTTGCCTGTCTCTTCTTGCTTCCTTCATTTTCTGTGAAAGCAGAAACTGATAGTTTTCATTACCTTCTGTGTGTGTGCTTGCGCATGCATGCATATATGTATATATAATGAAGTTGGAGGTAAGTTATTTGCTATATTAATTTACTCAATTATTGAACAGAAATGTATTAAGCATCAGATCCCCACACTTTTGAAGCCTTAAGTCAAGAATAATCAGAATGTAGCAAGAGAAAAAGGGTTTAATATGTGGTTTTGTCACTACTCTAAGTGTTAAAAGTAGAGATGAAATTTTTAGCTCTGGGCATCAGTGATGTCCCTTCCCTCTTTTTCCTTAAAATAGTAATTTGTACTTTGAATTAAGAATGATGGTGAAAAATGTGTTACAGAAACCTTTGTATTTAGCATTCATACTGGAAGGTGTTAAACTGACCAACTCCAAATAAGAATGAAAGGTCACTGTAGGCCATCTGAATAGGATACTAAATGGTAATTGTGCGGCAAAATAATACATAGGAACTTAGAAGACCTAAATGATTTTGCAAGCATGCCAGGCATTTCATTGGCAGAACAGGCCTCATTCTTCCCCCACGTACAGCTGGCACCGGGCTCCTGAGATTATCATCAGAGAAGCATTTTTCTTTCTAGGACTACTGTTCAGATTAGACGCATCAGTCACTTTAGTGTTCAAATAGCATCAATAATGTGCCTGTGTTTGTAAACCTTCACGCTGCTCACGAATTTACAAGCACCCACGTTGGTTAATGAACATCCTGGGAGGGAGAGAGTGCATCCTTGACTCTCTCCCTCTCCTGCTCCTGGTATTAGAGTAAATGGATGGAACACCCAAGAAAACACTGAAGTTCTTTATCCTTATTATACTGATAGCTTGTTACAGAGTTATTGAGTTACAGTGTTTTGGCTTCTTTCAAGATCAAATTTACGCATAATTGGAGCTATTACAATGGCAATTTGTTAGACTGAAAATGCTTGGCTCTCCAGAACATCACTATTAATGAGAGTGAAGTGGGAATTTGGCTGCATTGATCAAGTGAATTCAGAAAGGAAAACAGAAGGGAAATACCGGCATATCCCACAGAAGCTTCTGGCAACCAAACTGAACCAGTGCACTGGAAGCTTGATCTGAAGACCTGTCCATTTTGTTTGCTTGAGGACTTTTCCAGAGGAGACCAGGTCTGTGCTGAGCATGCTAGAGAAAAAGGGATATTATGAGAAAATACAGTAAAATTTAATTTTGTGTTGGTGCTTATACCTCTCTCTGAAATACTGTTTGCTCATTCTATCTGAACCATGAAACATACTTCTTTCTTTATTTAAAAGAGACATATTCTTTTAAAAATGATTTAGAAATGTTTTAGATTTTACACTGAAAACTGACTGCATCCTAACAAAAATTACTATGGTTCCTAGAAATTAAAAACTCCATAACTTGGAGGGAAAATTCATACTGATCAAGCAATCTACTATATGCTGACCACTTTGCTGTCCTTCATAAACATTCTGTTATTGGATGCTCTTGACAAAGTTTTGAGAAAAGTGTGCTTCTCGACAGGAAACAGAGAAACTAAGAACCACCAGCTCCCTTGCAGTTTTCACTATCTGCTACGTTTTTCTTCTTTCTGATAAAGGTGAAAAGTTGGAGAGTAAAAAGTAGCAATGATGAAAGATGAACCTTATTTAGGCTGGAATTCTAGGGTATGGCTGAAAAAATCAGCCCACCCTTAAAATCTCCTCTCACCATCACCTTATTTTAGAATAATTTTTAATAATTGATATGAGTTTTTGGGTGGTGCTGAGGATTGAACTTAGGGTTTTGTCCTTACTAGGCAAGCATTCTCCCAACTGAGCTACATCCCCAGCCCCTGATTTATATAATTTTAAATAGCTTAAAGATGTAAACTTTAATTTAAACAGTAGTTGCCATGAACTCAGTTATGACCACTTCTACTGAAAATAAGAACAATCATCATAGTAACTTCTTGGATGCTTACTGAGTGTCAGGTCCTGTTATCAGGGCTTATATATACTACCTCTGTGTACCTCTGTCTTATTGTTTTTCCTTATTATTGTCCCTCCAAGGAGAAAATTTTAATTTAATTTAAATGAATAAAGTTAATTTGAATTTGAATTTAATCTATCCGTAATGAGAGAAATTAAATACCAAGGAACAAGTTTTCATCAGGCCTGGGTGAACTTTAAAGGGCCTCAACCATCATGTTGTGCAAGATTTTCTCACTCTCCCAAGGTGCTATCACCCATTTGGAACACATGCACTAGCTCCAATCATTTGATACTCCTGGCATCCCTAAAAATTAGGTACCTGTAATAGCCTCCCATTATGCAGATGAAAAAACAAAGGTTCTGAGAGGTTTAGTAACTTTCTGAAGTTGTAGTTGGTAAGTGGCCAAAGCTTCCAGGCCCTGCCCTCTTAACCCTACCCCACATTGCCTCTAACTCTTCAGTTATTCATACTGTGTCCATTTGCAAATACATTTTATATTCAAAATGGTCATCTTTGGTAGCAGTGTGGTGGAATCTGTCCAAGCTGCCCTGTCTGTTACTTCTTGGCCAACCAACATTTGAATTTTGGCTGGGACTTACTTTGTAATTCTTAGCTCTCATATGTACTCTGACTCAGACCATACTGTTATTCAGAATATTACCTAATGTAATCCTCTTGATAACCTGTGGAGTGGATTAGCATTATTACCCTCATTTTACAGATAAATAAATGCTGGGAGGGTAGAAACCTACCCCAGGCCATACAACAGGCAAGCTATTGGATTAGGCAAGCAATTCTGATTGGTTATATTTCAAAGCCCTTGCAAGCCCTTGGTCGCTTCCCAGATAATCTCCCTTAGCAACCCCTGGGTGGATTTTAAACATCTCATCGCACATTTGAAGATATATTAATATCATTCAGAATTTTTTTGAAATAATTCTAGATTCAAGGACAAAATAAGGTGATATAAACTTGCCTTTTTCGAACTCTAGCAGATTTTTACAGAAAGAATTGTGCAAAATTTAAAGATATAAACCACATGGAGATATTAAAATGCTGGCTAGATGGTACTTCTCCCTGAAAATTGATGAACAAGGAAGATAGGTGGCTTGGGTGAAGCTCAGGTGGTAGTCACTGCCTAGGATGTGTAAGGCCCTGGGCTCAAATCCACAGCACCACCAAAAATTAAAAATAAACAAACAAAAAATGACAGCAACAACAAAAAAGGAAGATAAAATCCCTTAGATTACAAATAGGTTGTTTTTTCTTGGTGGTTTGGCTCTTGCTGGCGCTGTCTCCTTTCCTATATTTTTACCTCTTTGTTCTAATTATTCTCCTATTCTCTGTCTCAGCACTTTTCAGACAGGTGCCCAAAGGCTTAATTTACACATTATGAAAGACCAGTAAGAGCTTAAGGTATAATTTCCCCCGAGGATTTGCAATTTGGCAGAAAACAAAGCTTAGGAGATACCGTATCAAGGAGGACATTTTAGGCCTGAGGTGGGGAAATTCATGGGAGGATCCTGTGTGTGTGTCTGTGTGAGGGAGGTCCAGCCTCCTGTACTAATGGTTGTCTATGGACTCACCCCCAGGCTTCTTGCTCAGATTGTAAATAAAATTAGTCAGTGCTGGTATCTGGATTTGCTGTATGCCCACCCTTTTCAAGAGATGAGCTCCTGTGCCAAGTGAAACCCACCTTCTTGTTATTGTGTCTTGTTATTAAACTAAATCTTGATTCAGAACTGGCAGAAGGATGAGGGCCAACTAATTAGTAAGATGGCGTCTGCTCTTGGCTCCCAGGGTGACTGTGTGGGTGGTCTCATGTGCCTTAGTTTCTCCATCTGTTTTGGTGGAAAGGATCATAACAGTCTTGGAGATCACAGAACTGAATGTGCTGTATAAACACTAGTCAGTGTTGTTACAATAAATAGCAAATTAGTGACTCTAGCTTAAAAATTTCTTACGCTTGATGACTTGTTGTTATACCAAAGAATCAGATATTGTCCCTAGGAAAAAAAAAAAACTCTCTTCCTATTTTCTGCAAAAAACTGAATTTTAGGATTTTGGCTAGCATCTGCTGAGAATCATAATCCCACCTCTCTGTGGAAGGCTGAAATGGTGGCAACAATAGGATCTGGCATTCTAATTATAGTTGACTAGTTAATATCTGCCTTAAGGGTTCCAACCAGTGTGTCTAGCTGTTTTGTTTTCTAATTCTAATTTTTATAATCTCACTTTTTTAATTTAAAATATTCCATTGAAATTCATTGCAGTATTAGTTTTAGCATTGCCTGTTAGGCAAAAAGAGAAAATGAGAATGTCTCAGTTTTATTAGTGTGACTTCCTAGTGGGAATAATCAGGCAGGTGTAGAGAGCAACTGCTTTCCCATGTTTGCATGGCATGACTGTTTTCTTATAGGCAATTCTGTTTTGAATGATTCTGTTCTCATTTAATGTTGTATTCAGGAGTGGGTGAATGGATCTTCCTCACCTAAGAGTGATGGTTTTATGAAACATAGTAAAGAACAGTGACTTTGAACCCTGAATCTCAAATCCCAGATTTGTCTTGTGCTGTGTGCAATCTGTTCAGTAGGAACAATCGTATCTACCTTATTTCTCTAACTGGGCTGTTGTCAAGCTCAAATGAGATTAAAACTGCTTTGTAAACATGAAGAATAATGAGGAGAATAACGTATTAGCAGTAGTAAGATTTAAGGTCTCAATTGGGACACACTGACTTAACTTCAAAAGTGATGCCTGGATCATGGGGAAAATAACCTCTTGAAACAGGCCTGGAAGAAACTCAGCCTTTGACCCAAAGCAGGCTGTGCAGTGCTCAGGGCCTGACCTCCCAAAGCTCCCGTTCCAGTTGGAATAGAATTCAGGGGTTTGAAATGAAGCAAGTTCATGGATATATTTTACTTTGTGTACTTGACAGCAGTTAATCCAGCCTTACCAAACATAAACAACAGGCAGAAAAGAATTCCATTTTCTGAGTACCCATGAGTGTCCACTGACTGTATACTGTGGAGACAACTTGGTTCAGGGGAAGGACATGAGTGTTAGAGACCAAAACCTGTATTCAGTGCTCAGGCATCTACCTAGGACATTTATGAGCTCGAGATTCTCTGTGCCTCAGTTTCTTCTGTTTTGCAGCTTTGTTTTGGAAATTATGTAAAATAAAATAATGCATATGAATTTTTTTTTCCATAGAAGACCCTTGGCCCTTAATTTGGGTCAGAAGAGCTAATAATTCTGTCTCTCTAATCTCTTCACAGTAAACAATTGAGCAAATGATTTCAGCTTGGTGAGCTAAAGTTTTCTTCTATGTAAAATGGTTGTGGTAAAGTATAATGAAGATTACAGAGGTTAATTTATGCAAAAGACATATTATAAACTTGAGGGCAGTATCCAATCATTCATTCATTCACACTTCCATTCAACTGATCAACTTTCACATCTACTTTTCATTATTTCTGTGTGTGTGGTGTTGGGTGTTGAACCTAGAGTCTTGCCAATGCTCTACCACTGATCTACACCCTTGGCTGCTCTGCTTTGGATTTAGGAGGGAGTTGGTAATATAGACATAAAGCTGACGGTTATGGGATTTCTGTGGTTAGACATGAAGGAAGTGTGCCCATGACATGGAGGGGACATTCAGGAAAGACTATAATTGTTGGACAATCCAGAAAATCTTTCCAGTTAGGGAAGACCTTTGAGCTGACCCTTACGGAATAGAGGTTTGCCAGTAGGCTAGAAAGTTGAATGGCAGAAGGACATTCAAAGGAAGAGGATAATGTAGCTTGGGAAATGTGACAGAGAATCACACTATTTAGGCCACCTTTCATTTTGGAACTTAGATGAGATAGGGCAAATGGGGTGGGGAGGGACAGGCTGACAAGTTAGATGCCCTCGAAAACATGTCACAAGGTGCTGTTTATTCCATGATCACAAATTTGGACTTCATCTTGGATGTGTTCAGGTGTCAGGTATATGAGACTATAGAATATTGTGATCATATTAAAAAGAGAATGTATGGAGCCACCATGAGCTGCACACACTGTGACCTGTCCTTCACAGATTGAATGATTTGTATTAACCCAGTTGACATCTCTTCTAGTACCCCATGTTTGCAGTTGTACACCTCCAAGTGTGGATGGATATAGGGCTGACCCTGGGGCTATGGCCTAAGTAGACATTTGCCATGTGCAGCTTAAGAATCCTTGTGGGAATCAACTCCAGTGATCTTACATGTAGCAATAAACATTCAATTTAAAAGACCCTATATTGGGTACTCACCCTGTGCTGGGCACAGCTGTGTGCTGAGTGCAAGGGAGAAATAAGGATAAGTAAAGAATGGTCAGGGACTCACAGTCAGAAAAATAGCTGCCTGCTGAGTGCTCACTGTGGTGGTGGTTCTAAGTGCTTTACTTGTATTGTTTCATTTAAATATTCCTAAATCCTCTGGGTAGGTATTATAATCCTTATGTTATATAGGTCAGAAAATGCAGTTTTAGTTTTTGGCAAACCTGGGATTTGGACTTGTGGCCCAACACAATTCCTTGCTTGCGATCCACCTCTTGGACTGTGATGGAGATGTGTAGACAATTTGTTGTGTGACTTGGAGAGTAAAGGAGATTGAGCAAATAACATAGAGTTAGGATCCCTTTTCAATTTTAAAATAAAATTTTAAGGAAGAAATATTTTAAAAATTTAAAGGAAGAAATATTTCTTCCTTTGCCTACATTTCTTAAATCACAGGTCAGAAGAATCAGTCAGAACCATGGCCATATTCTAATAAGCTGGAGACTTGAAGGGAAATGAAAGCCTGTGAAGGAATAGAATTAGTTGGCAACACCCAGAGGTTAGGTCAGCTCAATAGTGTGGACTTCTGAAGGAGTGAGAAAGCCAAAGCTCTGTGGGCAGTTAATCCCTGAAAGGAAATGGGGGTAGGGAGCCAGGCCATTGAGAGAAACTAGCAGAGAGAAAACTAATTTTAATATTCAGGGAAACAAAGCAACTGAGATCAGGACGAAAAAGGCATAAAAAAGGAAAAACAAGGGAAAAGCAGAAGGGAATATAAAGTGCCAAAGATTGGAAATTAAATATTGTTGGTATACAAGTCAGTTTACAATTTTTATATATCACAGGGTTAATTTAGTTTATTTTTCCTTAAAACTGTATTTATGGAAGAGAATGCCCTCCATGAGTATCAGCCATCCCTGGGGCTCCTGCCCTCCTCTGCTCATTACCATTCAGAGCTGCTTCCTGTGTGCCAGGAGCTCAGTTCCCTGAGAGGTTCTACCAAAAATTATCATCTTCCAGAATTTTGAGAATGAAAAGGGGTACAGATGACACTGGTCCAACAGGCTTGACCTATAATCATGCCTAGTCCAATGGGGACATCTGGTCACCCTGATCAGTGATGAATGCAGCTCCTTCCAGGAACAGGTTGTTGACTGTCCTATAAAGGAAACTGAAATAAGTATGCAATCAGTTAAAATAAAAAGTGGAAAATTGTGAAATGTCAAAGGACTGGCATCGGGCAAGATCTGCCTAAAAGAAGAGCTTCTTGCTAATCAAATGACAGAGCTGCATGGCTTAGAATGTCCCTGACTCCACCAGTTGCTGTTGTTGCTGAACTGAACTGAGACCTTGTGGCTGGACTGAGTCTGAAGTCCAGCCTCTCAACCCTGTCCAGTGCCCCTTACCTACCTCATTCTTGTACTTCTACGTGGAAATGCTTCAAGAGTCCACCGACTTGCAACAAAGTGACTCAAGATCCTGAGAAAATACAAGAATCTAAGGCCTTTCAATCAATTGGGGTCACCAACATTTTCTTTACAGCTAACTAATCAAGTAATCAATATTTTCAGCTCATTCTAAATTCACTGTCTCTTTTAATCATTCAAATCAGACTGTCAAGTATGGCAGCCACTAACCACAATGTGGCCATTGTGCTCATGGCATGTAGCTAGTACATCCGAAGAACTGGACTTTTAATTTTACTTAATTAATTTTATTAACTTTGATTTTTTTGGGGGGGAGGACTGGGGATTGAACCCAGGTGTGCTTTACCACTGAGCTACAATCCCAGCCCTTTTTATTTTTCATTTTGAGACGGTATCTCTAAGTTGATGAGGGTCTAAATTACTGAGGGTGGCCTTGAACTTATGACTTTCTGCTCAGCCTCCTGTGTTGCTGGGATTACAGGTGTGTGCCACCACACTCAGCAACTTTAAATTTTAAAACTGGCACAGCACAGTTATTAGAAAATCTTTAAGAACATTTGATACAATTTGGGAACATGAATCCCCTATTTGAACTGTCGGTTTTATAAAATCTAAAGGTAGATCAAATATTTCCATTGAAAAACTGGGCTTCTGAATCAATTAAAAATGTATTGTAAGTTTAAAATACACACCTGATTTTGAAGACAGCATTAAAAAAAATCTCATTAATAATTTGTGTATTGCTTACATATAGAAATGATACTGTTTTGGGCTAAATAAAGAATATTACTAAAAATCATCTCACCTGGGTTTCTTTTTCTTCTTGAATGTGGTCACGGGCAAAATTAAAATGGTAAGTGTGGCTCTCATTCTTTTTGTTGGACAGTGCTGATTCACTAGTGTCCCTAGTGCTATGCTCACCATGGGCAGTAGCTGTGGAGTCTGTGATGTTACCATTCTTGGTGGGTGGGTGGGGGATGGACCTCTTGTGATGGGATGGCAAATAAACAGATAAACGTGAAAAGTCAGCATGAATTTAGATTGTGATAAAGTAGGAAGCAGTTATGCAGGGTGATGCCTGAGTAATTGGGGTGGAGAGGCTATGTTTACAGAGTTCAAAGAAAATATCCCTGAATAAAGTTGAACTGACACCCAAAGGATGAGGGGTTGCTGGGAAGCATCATGGAAGTTTTCTCTAAAGAGAAGACCTTTGGTTAGGGCCCTGCAGAATGGTTTTGTTTTGCTTCCTTTAACTCCTATTCAGAAAGACATCTTCAGCTGCTGGGTCAAACAGAGGATGTGGAGAAAGCTCTTGGCATGAGATCAGGCCTGGCAACTCAGAAGTGAAGATCAGCTGGGCCAGGGGCCAGGCAGTCAGTGAGCACATGGGGCTAGAGTTTGTTGGCAGATTCTTCATCCTGGAGCCAGCTGGATGTTGAGGGCTGGAAATGTGACAGGTGACTCTTCCTTAACAAACAAAACACTTTCATTTTGACAACTGGGTATGCACAACAGAAGCTTTAGTAGGTTTTTAATTGTAGTGCTTTGGGTGGGCCAAGCTCCACTATACTGCCAACCTTGGAAGGTGTCCCCATGTACCTGGGAAGATACTGTTCATCTATTCATGCAGGTCTCAGCACAGACTTGCAAGGGGACTAAGAATCAGCATTTGGTGTGAGCACTTATGATTTGGCCCATCTGTAGTGAGTGGCCACATCAGTGGGTGTAGGGAGCTGGTAAGATACTACACCTGACTGGCTAGCATAAATTGAAATGGGACCAACAAAAATGACGAGTGGCAGCAGAATCCTGAATGGACCTCTCCACTTATCCAGAGCTGGTCCTGTCTTGTTTCATAAGACACGGTGTATGTAATGATTAATCCCAGGGGTTCTCTGGTGGAGGGTCCTGTCTGATCTTTATCTGACACAATCAAGTCAGATGGCTCTACTAACACATCACTTGGGAAAAGTAACATAATCTTGGCTCTTTGGGGCAGCAGACTTTGGCAGACTCATGGAAATCACAGCTTTCCTCTAAAATTATTCTCACATTTCCAATTCGAACAATTTACAGTGAAAAATCTAAGAAGATTTGTATTTAAAATAAGCAACTTGGAAGAAGAAGAATTAAAGAGAGGTGTCTTCACCTGAATCATTTTGTTGATAGCGTCTGCCACATAGAACATCTTAACATTTAGTTTCTCTGGGATTCTTCGTCAACTTAAGGATGTGTAGACATTGTGCCAGATGAGGACTGGGGGTGGTCTAAGAGCATTTGTTTGAGTTCATTTTTACTTTTGGTTAAAGACTAAGTTGATTATTGTGCATGATGTAGTGAGAAAAGCATATATTTCACTGAAAGTGAGTTTATAGCCCAGCTCTACACATTCTTATAAATAGCCTTGGACATTCTGTTTATTAACTTTTGTGATTTTCAGTTTCTTTTTCTGGAAAATGCCAATAACATCCAACCTTTTGAGAGGATTAAAGACTACTGAGGTAGAGTGTCTGGGACCTGTTGTGATTCTTTGTGTAAGAATCACAGTGTCCAGTGACATTGGTTGAAGTATTTTCACATCTCAAGATAGCATGTTTAATTGTGTTCATGGGTTTGGGATGGCACTGGCAAGGATACCAGGAAAATAAAAATTCTGTACTGAGGTAGGTCAGATCATAACTGGGTGAAAGTCATTTAACCAGAACAGAAACAAGTCAGGGTTCTAATTATTCCTTATATTACAGTGTTTTTGTTTTTCCTGATTTCTTTTTTGTAATCAATATCTATATCAATTGATGACTGTGGTGGTGAACTTCTGAGTGTTCTCAGAACCCTGTTCCTGACATTATCTCAGTGCCTTCAAATACTTTAAACACATCTTGAGATAAAATCAATGATTAAAAACTTGGATTTAAAACACAGTTGAAAAACACATGCCAACATTGCAGTGATTTATAGAAGGCTAACATGACCTCACCAAAGACTGCCTGTCCTCTGAAGCTCAGAATCTCTGCTTTGCACCTGGACTATTTGTCCAAGATACACGGTGGTTACTAGGTGTGTGCATGTTTATGTGTGGCTGAGGGAATAAAGCCCACAAATGCCAATCCATGACTAATAGCAGTAGAATTTCAGTTTGATGAGGGCTCTTATTAATTTATGGTTCATTTCAATTTCACATGCTAATTAAGTGCTCATTGTACGTCTACCATATAGGGATAACGACTATTTCCTTGTAGGCCCATATTACAAATCAACAGTTCATTGTCACATTTAGGAAGCCAAACATTTGTTTTAAATAGCACTTTTTCTTCTCTTGCCTATGCATATGGGGGATATTAATCTATATTGTTTCAATTGCTCATAAAAGCCAAGCATCAAGTAACTGTCAGACTAAAATGGTGGAGGAACAGTGGTCAAAGGCAGACCTGAGAGGAGTAGACCTTCTTATCACAAACACATTGTAAGCCTGCTTGGATTTGAGTTTCTCATTTGTAAGATGAAGGAGTTGAACTAGACAATGGCTAAGATTTCTGTCCCCAAAGCAAAGAATCTATGGCAGAAAAGAGGTTGCCAGTTGAGGTAGACCATAGGCCATTGTTACCTGCTGGTAACAGATAGCCAGGGTTCTCCAGAAAAACAGGACCAATGGGAAATAGATATCTCCTACTGGCATCCTGTGTGTGTGTGTGTGTGTGTGTGTGTGTGTGTGTGCGCGCGCGCGCAGAGGAAACAGCAGGAAGAGAGATGGATTGTGAGGAATTGACTTAGTCTGTTCTGGAAACCTATAAGTTCTATGATCTGCCTTCTACAAGTTGGAGACTCAGAAAAGCTAGTGGGGCAATTCCATTCCAAGTCCATAGATCTGAGAACCAGGGAAGCCACTGGTGTAAGTTCCAGTGTGAGGGTAGAAGCCCGATATCCCAGCTCAAAGGAGGCAGAGAAAGGAGGAAACCTGCCTTCTGCTTTTTGACCTTCTTCAGATCATCAGTAAATTGAATGGTGTCTACACACATTGAAAGTGAAATCTTCTCTCCCGAGTCTATGGGTGTGCATGCTAATCTCAATCCAGAAACACCCTCACAGTTAAACCCAGAGGTCATATTTAATCTGGACACTGTAGCCTAGTCAAGTTGACACATAAAATTAACTATCATGCACACTTATTGGTGACTTTTTAAAAACTAAGGTTATTTCCTCTTTTCTTAGGTTTATGAAGCAAAGACTAATGAATTTAGAAAGCCAGCTGTTTCTTTCAGCTGCCAATTCCAGAATAAGAGAGAATGCCTAACTTTCCTATGTACACATGTGAATATGCCACCAGTGGAACCCCACATCATGTATAACCACAAGAAAGGGATCCAGATTAGGATAAGTTATACTCATTGTATGTATTGATATCCCAAAGAATGGAATCCCAAAAATATGCCAATTGGGCACCATAAGTCACTGGCAGTTATATGGTTTGGGATCCAGAAGCGAACTCCAGCATGGGAGCTGTTGAGGGCACATTAGAGACAGGTGGAAGAGATGGAGGAAAAGTGTTTTAAGATGTGTATAGAATTAAGGATCCTGCCATCAGGGTGCTTACCCCATGCTGCTGTGTTGGCTTCTCTTGGCTTTAATCCTTGTTTCTCCCTGTAGGTGTGTCAGAGAAAGGAGCCATCTCTCCAGAAGTCCTTCCAAAAGGCAATCTTCACAGATTGTTTATTGGTGGAAACTGGCCAAAAAGCCTATCAGAGATTTCTTACAAAAACTCTCACAAATCACTTATATTCTGAAGAGTGTGTAGTAGCTCAGAAGTGAAAAATGACTTCGTTGTTGTCACCCACAATGTTTCCCCTCAATAATGGTTTTTAAGGACCTACTTACAAATAGGTTATTTATTGGATGCATTGCCTAGGAGAGATCAACTCACCATTCCAAACTCATGGGAATGTGCTTTTGAAAAAAATCTTTCTTCTTGCTATAAAGGTGAACATACTTTTAGTGGTTTTACAGAGTTCATTAAATTTAATTAATTTCAGGTGAACTTATCCCTTTTTTTTTAACTCCAAGTGTGTCCCTTGCCCTGTCAATAAACATATTGGTGGTCCCTGACATACAATGGTTCCTCTTATATATGTATTTTTTTTAATTTATCGTGGTGCAAAAGTAATACATGTTCAGTAGAACCCATACTTCTAATTTTGAATTTTGATCTCTTCCTGGTCTAGCAATATGTGGTATTGCTCTTTCTCAGTGCTGGGCAGCAGTGAGCCACAGCTTTCTGTCACCTGCACTATCACCAGGGGAACCAACTGATAACCCATACTGTGTTGTTGAGCCAGAATCTTCATCAGATTGTGCATATTAAGTGCATTTCCTTTTATGATATTTTCAATTTATGATAGGTTTATTGGGATGTAATCCCATTATAAGTCAAGGAGCATCCATATGTGACAATTTTGTGGCAAGAATGGTGGTGACATTGGGAAAGAGCTATTTTCTGCCAAACACCTATTATGTGCCCTGTACTTTTGTTCACAATGAAATAAGGAAACAAGTAATCAGGTAAGTTCAGTCACTTGGGCAGGGTCACATAGTATGTGTTGCTTCCTAGAATTAAATCTAAAACCATCTAGTTTTGTGTAACCCATTTCTACCAGGACACGTATTATGAAAACCATTCATCATTGCAGGTTAAATCTTCAACACAAAGGAACATTAGTTCTGCCTCTGCATGGTTTTTGATCCTTTTAGCCTGGGTCACATGCAGCCTTAGTGAATAGAGTCTCCAAGGGTAAAGAGCTAATTCATTTTCTTCAGTCTTACTGTAAATATAGGATGATCTTTTTTTTTTTTTCCCCCAGAACCTAGAAACAGCTTTTGATATACTTTGGATGTACAGCTTTCTGGAACTGTCCTTTAGTTTAGGATTGGGTTCTCATTTTCTGTATTGTTAACCAACTTTGGACAATATAATGTAGTGGTAAGAGCATGCTGAAACTTGCAGAAGGTTGCCTCATAAAATATTGTAGAGCACGAAGAGATGAAGGGAGGTCCTCTACTGCTAAGATATGCTGTTTAAGATATTATTGTAACTACTTTATTGGGCTGTTAGCACCTCCAGAGAGGAACCAGCCTTTTAGTTAATGCCAACCATTAACCAAATTGCCTTTCTTGACCCAAAAAGTCAGAGGTATGTTGGTAGATTCACTGATACAACACCAGTGCCTGGCAGTGTCTGGCACCTAAAATGTGCTAAATAAATGTGTATTGAATCAAACTGATTTGAAAGCTTAGTAAGAAACAACTATATCAAGCAAGTGTTGTGAAAGACCAGTCCCAGGAGTTAGGCCAGCTGATGCAAGGCTTTGAATGCCAGTCTTAGATTTTGTAGAGCCTGTTCTATTCAGGCTATTTAGATAAATTAATAGATTCAGCAAATACATATTAATTAATTTATCTGAATAGCCTCATCTGTTATCAGCCAGGCAATTTACCAAATGCCAGGGTCACAGACATCTCTTCCTTCTAGGGGTATATACTTCATAAAGAAGCCTGATAAATCAATAGTTAAAATGCTTTTAATAATAATTGTAGTAGAGATAAGCCGAGGGTGGTCTGGAATCACCTTCCAAGGAAAGGCTCTGTCACTAAGAATGTGCTAGGATCAAAGAATTTACATATGAGGACCCTCTGACAGAAGCTTGGAAGATGAAATAAATGAGGGTTGGACTACAGAAGTCAGTCAGGGGACTAAAAGGGGTTTAATTTGTCAAGATATGAAAAAAAAAATGAGAGTCTAAGTTAGGGTGATGGTTTTGGAAATGTTAAAAAGGATCAGATCTGTTCCATCTCACAGACTACCAGTTCTCCATAGTCATTGGTAGGGGCCAATTGAAAAGTTTTTTGAAACCTTATTACTTATTACTTTATTGTGGACGTCATTATGTATATAGCCTACTTGTTTTTCTAATCATGTCTCTGGTAAACTCCAAGGCATTTATGCTCACTGGAATCACTCTGCAGTAAGCCTAGAAATCCAGTTCAGTAGAGGAGCATCATTGCCTGCCCTCAGGAGTTCTACATCAGCCCAGCTCTCCTTGGTTCTGGTCTTCATCCTAGGGCCACTGCTAGTTACTCCATAAGAAAAACCAGTTGGAAAATTTGTTTTCCAAAAACAAACAATGAGCCAGGTGTGGTGGCACATGCCTATAAACCCAGTGGCTTGGGAGTCTGAGGCAACAGGATTGTGAGTTCAAAGCCAGCCTCAGCAGCTAGTGAGACGCTAGGCAACTCAGTGAGACCCTGTCTCTGAATAAAATATAAAAAAGGTCTTGTGGTGTGGCTTACTGGTTCAGTGCCCCGGGTTCAATCCCTGGTACATAAATAAATAAATAAATAAATAAATAAATAAATAAATAAATAAATGGAAAAGAAAAACTTAACATGGCTATAATTTTTATTTTTCGTGATTTGATGCCCATTATTAGAGGTTAATACAAATTTTCCTTGTGCTAGATAAAAAGCAGGCTTGAAAACCCGAATTTTTCTAACTACTTTGGATCTCAAAAGCTTCAAGGTTATTTTCTCTTGTTTGAAGCTGGACATTTCCTTCAAGAGATGGTCTACTTAGGAGGATGGACAGAAGGTGGTCCAGAACAGTCTTGCTGCTTGACCCCACTCCTCAACCTTAGAGGTGTATTTCTGGGTTTCAAACCACTAACCTGGCTCCACTGCTAAGGTCCTCCCTAGGAAAATTGAAAGCAAAGAAGGAACAGGTTGGAATAGCACAGACCTCCTGATTTCTAGTTCCTTTGTAAAACTTCTCCCTTCATTGTCACACTCTGGTCAATTGAGTCGGAACTCAGACCTGCAGCTCTTAGGCTAGTAAAAGAAGTAAATTCTTGGTGGGCATACGTTGGCACACCAACACATCACCATGGTGGCAGTGAGGATATTGTTGTGCCAGGAACTGTGCTAAGGATTGATGTGAATCAGCTCACTTAGTCTTCACATTCTATTATCTTGCCCTTTTTACAAACAGAGGTTAAGCAGCATGCACGAGGTCACTGTGCTGTGGATGAACAAGTATTCTCAAGGACAGGTTCCTTGGACTATAGAACCCAACCTTTAATCAGCATCCATTAAGTCTATCTTTGGCTCATCTTGTCAGTTCAGTCTAGTTCAGACCAGCCGGGTAACCAAGGATTTTAGATACTAGTTTGTTTTTTGTTTTTTAATTTGGAAAATTTTCAGGTCTTGAACTTAATGTGCTCTTAAATTACAACTCAGAAGTTGCCCTTGAGGAAAAAAAGGATTTCTGTCACCACTGCCAAGACTGTGCCTAGAAATTCTTTTGCCTGTTTCAAGTTTTTTATTCTCCACTCATCAGACAACTCCTCTGTCATTTGCAGACTAAATGAGTCTTTTAAGTCATTTAAAAATGCTTCCAGTTGAGTAACTGAGGATCCCCCTTAATTCCAAGCGTTCCAAGCTTTAACCAATCTCCAGGCACAGAAATATTACAGCGACTAATGGGAGAGAAAGAAGATGTTGCCCTCACCCCCTCTATCAGTGGAGAGATATTTCAGACAGGAGTCAGTCTGGGCTGTGAAAAATAACCTGGGCATGGATTAACTTTATCAGGCTTCTTGTTTCAGATTCCTTCCCTTGAACGATCTAATCAAGCCCCTTAGTTCCACTGTGCCTCAGTCTCCCCACTGGTAACAGGATTCTTTTATTCAAGAGTTTGATGGTATTAAGGAAGTAATAGGTAGAGGTATTTTAATTTTCTCCCTTTTCCAGAGTCTGGGAAATCTCATACTTGTTTGTTTGTTTTTCCCCTTTCCCTTATGTGTTTAGGGACTGAAAAACAACTGGACCACCAATTATTCTTCTACTGAAAGAGTAGTTAATTACATCACTAATTCTGTAAATCTTTATGGGTTGCCTGCTCTGGGCAAGGCACAGCATGGCTGCCATTGAGGGGCTGGTGAAACTCAGATGGGACTCTGGCTTCCTGGATGGCTGGGAGTTCTAGGCATAATCCTCAGATGCCCTCTAGCCCATAGTCTCAGTTTTCATACTCTGATTTCCTTCAGTCTCATTCTGAGCTGCTAAATATAATAATCAAAGAAAGTGTCTACGCAGCATGCCAGCAGGTGCTAGAATTTCGATGGCCCTTTCTCTGCTCTCCAAGCCTGGGGTTAGGGTTGTTGGGAACTGTGGTCAAGGCCAGCTCTCAGTTCAGTGCTGAGGTTCCGAATGTGCCAGGGTGGAACTCTTTGGGGGTGGAATAGGGATGGAGAGAATTGGTGACACCCCCTTTTCCCCAGGGGTGTAGTAAACACATCACATTTTCATGAACATTGACACAACAGACTCCAGGGTAAGCCATCCAAAACACACAGCATGAAGGAAGGAGGCTGGATGGGAGAAATGTGCCGCTTCTGGGTCTTCAGACTGAGAAAGTGTCAGGTTCGATGACAGTGATGAAAATGTGTTTTCTCTCTCCTTCCTGGAGCCGCAGCAGCCCTGGGGCTCCTGTAATTGACTGTGGTGGGTATGGATTACACATTCAGGGAGCAGCAGGCCCAGCGAAGTGACTTGGCACTCATCTCTGCGACACACATGGAGACCTCCAGGAAGCTGGGAGCTGGGGCACTGCTTGCCCTCCCGAGGGGCTGGCTGGAGCTGGAGCCCGCGTGCTCATTCATCAGGCCCACGTGCAGAGTTTCATGTGCTCTGCCCTGCAAGTTTTGTCAAGCACCACCTCGACCGTGGTTTCTGAGGTGAAGGAGTAGCACTCAAATTGAGAAAACATTTGGTTTGCCTCAGGCAACTGGATTTAGGGGAAGAAATGCCAACCCTTTTCCCGTTTGCCCAGGGATTTTGGACAGTATTTTTCCCTGAGACTGAAAGGCATGCTTCTCCCCCACCCTTGACCAAAGTAGCTGTTTGCTAAATATTTCAGAGAGTGATGATAGTGTTTAAGAGCTGCCACAATTCCAGTATTTTTGGTTACAGAACAGTCCTGCTATCCCTGCCAATAGAAGGTTAGAGTTCAGAAAGAAGAGAAGTATAGTGGAGAGCGGCATCAGACACCTTCCTGAGGCTGGCCTGTCTCTCTTTCTCTAACTGGGGCCCCATCCATTCTCCATCCAGTCTGCTCCTTTCAGTGACTTAGGACTACTTTTTCATTTATGGATTTTGAGCACGTTTTAAGGTTTAAAAATGAGGGTTAACTTCAAGGGAACAGGGAGCACTTGTGCTGGTGTTGTACATCCCCCTAAATGTTACTTATCTTATTGTAGCAGAAAAAAAAAAAAGACATTGACTTTTATGCAGCCCCATTTGATTCATTGAGGGAGAGCTTGCCAACATAACGATGGGTAGTTTCTTGATTTCCAAGATTTTCAATCCTGACAATGACAAGATTTAAAGACACTGGAAAGATTTCAAAAGTGAAGCTACGGAGCATATTCAGAATGTCTCTCATGAAAGAGACAGAAATGGACAAAATTAAAAAGTGAAGTTACCCAGTTCTGAATGGACATGTTCAAATCATCCCTCCTCGATTTTTCTACTGTGATCAAAATCATAGCAGTAGGGCCCATAGAATTTAGAAACAAAGGTATTGCCAATTATGTTTAAATAGCTAGGAAAATAAGACAGTGTGTGCACTGGAGCTGAACTATTCACAGGTGAAGAGTGTTTCTTATGAATGTAACTCGCATGATCATCGTTTGTGTCTGGAATTAAGAGGTATGTTGTTACGAGATGCTGACACACTTTCTAAAAAATTTTTAGTTGTAGATGAACACACTACCTTTATCTTTTATTTATTTTTGTGTGGTGCTGAGGACTGAACCCAGTGCCTCACAAGTACTAGGCAAGCACTCTACCACTGAGTTACAGCCCCAGCCCCTGACATACTTTTTGATATTTAACAGATCACCCTGTTCTCTGCTTGGAGAACTAGAGAATAACTATGCTTTCCTTTGCCAGCATTTGCCTCTTTTTATATTAATCTCAGCTGAATGGAACAATTTCTCCACTCTGTACCAAATAATGCTCCTCTTTGTATTCTCTTGATACACAACTTGAGGGCATCCATTTTTTACAAATACAGATCTGGGAATATCTTGAATGATTTATGCACAGAATTACAGGATTAGTCAAAGAGAACCAAAAAACAATGCTTTGTTTTGAGGTAAAATTGTTGTTCTTGCAGCTTTCTACAACTTTTATCATGCTAAGGACAGAATAAGATTTAACATATATTTACTTCAGGTGTTGAATGGATTTTATTAATTACTTTGCCTTACCTTTCAAATTGCTTAGAGGATGATTATTCAAAAGACATAAATACATATAGAATAAAGTCATGCCACTGTTTCTAATGCAGTAGTAGTCTTCATCCCAGAGTGAAGCTGGAGGAGTTATATGCTGTCTCAATTCAGTCTCTGCATTAAGAGATTGCATTTAATCAAACCTGTGAACTTAACCCCAGGTGGCACTCAGACAGTAGAATTAGTTTTAGGTACTTTAGAATTCCATTTCCTTTAAATACTTGTGCAATCAAAATTGTTTTCAAATTTGCTCTCATTTCTTAAATTAATTGTCCTGAAGTTTAAAATTAAAAAACCTGAAATGCAAGTTAGAAAATGGAAGAATCTTTGGAAATAATCCTGCCATTCCACAAGTATTTGATGAGTTTACATCACTAGCTTTTTCTGTTAATACCCCAGACCTGCTTCAAGTTCTGGCATGCTCTCAAGTCCCTTCCTTCTCTTCTTCCTCCTCTTTTGCCCCCCCCCTTTTTCTCCTTCTCCTTCTCTCCCTAACTCCTCTTCTTTCTTGCTTTCTCTTTTTTTTTTTTTTTTTTTAACCCACTGGAAAGCATCTTGGCATGAGTAGGAATAAAGAGGTATTTTTTCCTCAAAGGAAAAATTAAACTGTCCCAAAAGACAAATATACTTGAGACAAATAAAAAATAAGTGATCCACCTTCAGTGGATTTAAGGCAGTTGAGTGTCAAGATTAATAAGAAAATTAACTGGAATTCTTTTGAAATTATCTTTCCTAGAAAGATTTTTAAAAACAACTCTTCCTTAAAAATTGGGAGAAACTACCAATTATGGGTATTGTTACTATTGGCCAGCATAGACAGTTTTAAGTGTTTTAAAATATTTAATATTTTATTAAATATTTATATTGTTATATTATAATATTAATATATTATATTAAATATTAATATTTAATATTAAAATATTAAAATTCAAGGCTTAAAATATTTAATATTCAAATGTTAATGAAATATGCCCTAATTTTTTTCTTCTCAGTCTGGCATCTCTTTCCATTTAGCTTTAAGAGTTGGTTTCCAGTTATTTCCTTGCTCTTTTGTAATTGATTTTAAATTCATATTTCCTCTACTGTGTGCTTTGATTGTGGACAGCCATTGACCACTCCAGTGCTGGTGATGTCTTTCATTAGTCTGCAGGGAAGCATCACTCAGCATCATGAGACTGACTTTATTCAGGCCTGGGCTCCTTCACTTCATGACATGACTTCTGGTGCCTGCAGTGATATCCCTCATTCTTGGCCCAGGTCAATACCCACTCTACTTTTCTGTTTTTATTCATCTTAACTGTAAATACTGTTTTTCATTGCTTCTGAAATTTAGGCTGTTAAGGTTCAGGAAATGACTCTATCTCAAACAACAAAAATCTGCCCTGGAATGGGTTTCAAGCAGGGGTCAAACAAGGTAGTGGTCAATGATATATTAAAAACATGGAATCATGTGGAAATAACGTATCTTTCATTAATAATTTTATGTGCTGTTTGTTGCTAGTAATATAATCATTCTTGTGCTACTCTCTGTTATGGAAATATAAAATATCCTATTATAATTTGGTAGCATTAAGCCTAGACTTCTGACTCTATTGTTTGTTTTTGGAACCAGGGATTGAACTCAGGGACACTCGACCACTGAGCTTCATCCCCAGCCCTATTTTGTATTTTATTTAGAGACAGGGTCTCACTGAGTTGCTTAGGGTCTCGCTAAGTTGCTGAGGCTGGCTTTGAACTCGTGATCCTCCTGACTCAGCCTCCCAAGTCGCTTGGATTACAGGCGTGTGCCACCACGCCCAGCTTGGCTCTATTGTTAAATACCCCTTCCTAATAAAATGTTCTGCTATATTTCTTTTAGAAACTAAACACTTAGACATGGCTACCAAGAAAATGAATTAATACAGTGTAAAAACATCCATTCATCTATACCTACTTATTGAGGGCCTATTGCCAGCCATTGCTTTTGGTACTGTGGACACTAAAATCGGGTTTCTTTCCCATCAAGGCAGTGGAGAAGCAATCAATTAAAATGTAGAATACGAAATACTATATAAGCCTGCATTTGTGTAGCACACTTGACCCCTCTTAATGATAATGCCAAATATAGATATAGAATACCAAGAATTTTTATGTGATTTTCTGAAAATGGCCAAGATAGCTAGTGGTTGGGGTGCTCTCTCAAGACTTTGGGGTATGCACCGTCCATCTGTGGTGTAGACTAGCCTGGCTGGACTCTTCTGGATACAGAGAATATCATGCTGCTATGGCGTATGTAAAGAATACACACTGGATAATTTAGATATAGTGCC
Organism: Glaucomys volans; assembly: GCA_020662805.1. Lineage (NCBI taxonomy): Eukaryota > Metazoa > Chordata > Mammalia > Rodentia > Sciuridae > Glaucomys > Glaucomys volans. Next base: position 535,119 of record JAJEJO010003311.1, on the reverse strand, counting down.
AGAAATAACTAATTTGCTTTTAAAAGCCTAATAATGTTTACTATTTTGTAAGATTCATCTAATGATGGGTTCAAGAACTAATTTAATGTTTGTTTATGATTTTGTAAGATTAGTCCAATGAGGGTATTATTTCTCTTTTTCATAGAGTTTTAGAAGTGCTAAGGTCCAAGATCAAAGGATTCAGTAACTATGTCTTCTGATTCTTAGTACAGGTGTTCTACACCTGCTGATACACTAAATTGCATTTTATGCCTTATGTTGGAATGTTTCATGCTTGGAACCCTCTCTCTCCTACCCATTTTATTTCTCTGTTGTTCATATGACATTGCACCTATGATTTTTACTGAATAATGGAAAGGATGGAATGTGTACCAAAGCCTGCCCCCACTAAACCCACTTACTGTGGTTCACATCACAGGGCACCATCCCTACCATTGGACAAGGGGGTCCGTTGGGCCTCATGTTTTAGGCCTTGATTCATTCTTCTTTCAGCTGAGTTTGTCTTTATCATTTGAGTAATTGGTGCAATTGTGGGGACATATTAATTCTAAATTTGTGGCGCCTTCTAGATTATATTCCAGGTACTCTGGAGTCCAAGAATTGGTTGATGAGATGGCTGGGAATGGGCTTCTATGACATCTGTGTGGACCTCCTTCTTTATCCACTAGAGGGCGAAACGAAATGTCAATACACGTGAGGGATTGCTGTAGGGGTCTGTGGCCCACACATCAGCTACAGACAAAAATACACAGATACACAATCATTTTAGATCTTTTGCATTAGCTAGTCACAATGCTTATGAAATTTTCTTTGGAATCTTTATTCAACAGGTTCTATTGTTAAAGATTTTGACCACCTTACCTAAGAGTCCCCTCCTCCATAATCACTCCCTACCCACTTACGTTTTGTATTATTTAACAGTATAAACATCTATTATATAATCTTTTATTTATTTACATGTTTGCACTCTGATTTCCACTAGAATGGAAACTATGTTAGATAGGACAGGAAATTGATTGTTTTTTCATTGCCATTCTTTAGCATCCTGAAAAATATCTGCCACATAGTAGCCACCCAATGTTTTTGGAGTGAACATAAGACAAAAAGGGGTTGGGGAATGCATTTTCCTGCATTAATTGTATGTAACTATTTTTTCCTTTCACACATCATCTTAGAAGTGGAAAAACAAACAACAAAACAAAACAAAACAAAAACCGGGCAACAAATGAAAATAGTAAATATTAAGTGTATAAATTATAGTTAAATTGTTTTAGGGAAGAAGTATGACCTTAATTCTCTGAAACTGAATAATGTAATAACAATAATGTTTTGAGTTTTTCCATTAACCTATAGCAAGATTAAATTGATAACACACAATTTTAAACTTTGGTTCTCAGAGGAGGCCTACTAAATATAAAACTTTATGGTAGAGTTCAGTTTTTCAGTTTAGCTTATATTGTCTTCCATAACAATGCTCGAAATGTACATGCAGTATTTATTTTACAACTTCCTTTTAAATGACCTTTCAAAAATTATATGATTCCCTGTATTCCTGACCAGATGTGTTCTTTAATATCAACTCTTGATGTTTACAGTTATTAAATAGGTTCAAAATGCCTGTTCCAAGCAAATCAAGTAAAAGTCTCCCATCAAATAAAACATAATGCTCTATTTTGTTCATAAGTAGCTATCTACAATAAGTGGAATTCAAACAATTATGTTTTTTTCTTTAAAAAGACTAACAACATAATGTCAATATTTAGTAACTCATTAGTTACAAGTTACTAGATGGAGCAAAATCTAATGTTTAAACACATACTTTCACTACATTTAAAATTTTTTTTCCACTGGTTAATTCTATTTACCAGAGTTTTAGAAAACTTCTGGGATATGTTGCCTTCTGATTTTCGGGCTTAGGAGTGGCATGTCAGTAATCAAATGTCTTCATAAATCCTTCTTTTCCATGGCAAAAAATTTTCATTGTGCACTGAACTCATACGTTTTTTTCTTTTAATCGAGGCAGCTCTATTTTGTTTTCAAAGTCAGAGGAGAAAACCGAGAAGAAATATTTTCATGTTCATTTTCCTAATGTTGTCAAAGATAATAAAAAGATAGAAAATGCAGAAAGTGTTTCGTTTCCTGGCAACTGCTTCATTCAGATCACTAAATGGTAATATAATTCACTTGTCTCCTTTCTAAATACTAATCTTGCATCTTCATAGAATGATTTTAGGTCATGTATCAGCTGGAGCACCAACCTTACCTCTCTATTGCTTTGAATAACTTTTTGTTTCCAATTAAACCAGAGAATAGGACTACATAGGCAAAATTTCAAAGCAAGGGAAAAGAAACTAGAGGGCATATTTAGTTTATCTCCTCTTGTTTTACAGAAAAAAGAGGCCCACGGAGATCACACAGAATCACATAGGATGTAAAATCCAAGATAACAGATTTCCCCAAATTCCAACTCCATTATTAATACATAATGACATATTGTATGTGTCATTGTTTATTTAATTAATCCCTCTCTGTATATATTCAGGTTATTTACAGTTTATTTCCAGCTAGCAGTGCTTCAGTAAAAAACTTTGTACTTCTATATGTGCAAATAAATATGCAAGATAAACTCCTAAAAGTTGAAATTACCTCTTTTGTTGTTTTTGAAGGTATTATCCAGTTATTCTTCACAGACTTGTACAGGTTTATATTCCCTCACCATTATGTGAGCATGACTATTTTCCAGTGCCATCACTAGTAGTATGTTATCAACCTTTAGATTGTTTCTATCTGAAAAGTGAAAATGGCATCTCAGTTTGGTAGTTTGCTTTCGTTTTAATATATATTAGTCAGCTTTATGTCACTGTAACAGAATATCCGATACAGACTATTTACAAAGGAAAGGAGGTTTATTTAGCATAAAGTTTTGGAGATCCCAAGTCCACGATCTTTTGGCCTTAGTGGTTTGCCCACTGGTGAGGGTGGCAGATGGTGGGTGGCACTTGAGGGCAGGAGCACATGTAGGAGTAAGTGGTCACATCTCAAACAGAAAGCACACAGAGAGAATAGGGTTCCATGGTCTGTTTCCAGGGAATACCCTCAATTCACCTAAGGACCTCCCACTAGGCCCATCTCTTAAGAGTCCCACTACCTCCCAAAACCATCACCTTTCAGGGGTGCACAGACCACATTCAGACCATAGAAACGTGAGATATTAGACACATTTTTAAACTGATTTATCTTTCCTGAAAATTTTTGTACTTCTAATCTTTTTCCATTTTCCTGTTGGTTTGTTTTCTTATTGATTATAGATTTTTTAAAATATATGAGAGAGATGGACTTTTGTCCATGGTAGGAGCTGTAAACTTTTCTGTGTCTTTTACCTTACTTTTGAGTTTTTGCCATGCCAAATACATTATTTTTTAAAATATATATATTTTTAGATGTTGATAGACCTTTATTTTTTATTCATTTATTTATATGTGGTGCTGAGAATTGAACCTAGTGCCTCACACATGCTAGGCAAGCGCTCTACCACTGAGCCACAACCCCAGCCCTACATTTTTTTTTGTGTAGTTGAATATATCAATTTTTCTAAAAGACCTTTTAAATTTGTATTATGCTTAGATGAAAAGAAAACTTCTCCAGTCTTAACATTATTTTTGAAAACCTCCCGTTTCTTGTGGTATTTTTATGGTTTTATTCCTTAACTTTTTATATTTAAATCTTTGATCCCTATATAATGGGTCCTGACTGAGGTATGAGAATTGCTTTGAATTTATTTTTCCCCCCACTGGTTGTTCTACCATCATGCTTTATTTAGTGGTTTGTTTTTCCTCACTGTTTTAGGGTAGCACCATATATATATGAGAGAGAGAGAGAGAGAGAGACATTTGCTGCCAGTAAGTTTCAATCATTAACTTCAATATATCTTAATATTTAAAGAACTGATTTCCTCCTCCTCACTCCTGGATATATTTTTATGGTGATGCCATAATTTGTTTCCCATTTATATTGGGAAAACTTATATATTCATATGATAACATCTTGTTTTTTCTCCTGTTGCTCATAGATTGCCTGCCCCAGGTATAATACCACCAAGTTGGTAAATTCTAAAATAATGAGGCACAAGTTCAGCGGAGATTGAGGTGGGCAGGCTTCCCACAATTATAAATTAATGTGTTTTGCTTGGCAAGTTAGATCTGATGGAAAGGTCATCCTTAGAGAAAGGGTCCTGAACAGTATATCCACAGTGTTCACTTGGATCGGGAAGGGAGGAGAGTGCTGTGAGCAGAGCACAGGAGTGTCCTTAAAACCTTGTAGCACGTGCATGTTGAAATTAATGGAGGATAGACGTGATTTCAGAAGTCCTGTGTTTTCACAATCTGGGTTGACTGTAGTTCCTTAACGTGTGAGAAATGGAACTTCTAGAAGTTAAACCAGTGAAGGAAAGTGCACGATTGTTCTCTTCTCCTGGGCTGACCATAGCTGTATGGAAATGAATTTTAAATGTCTTTTATGTGCAACGAACTTCTTGGCAAGAAATAAAATCTGTATAATGCATTACCTCTGAGTTTTGCTTAAAGAGCTCAAGGATAGACATATGGATAATAGTTTAAAATATAAATATGGTCTTTCCAGTCATAGAAACCTTCTGATCCAAGAGCTACTTTTCCTGTTCTCCAAAAAATATACAGCTGTAGACATACCCATAAAGCACCAAGACAAAAATACATGGTATTTGACTCTTAAAAAAAAAGAAAAAAGAAAAGAAAAAAAGCCACTGGCCTTTTTTTGGAGTACTACTGCCCTGTGATCAGACAGAGTGCAGTCAAATCCAGATGCCAAGTTGCTGTGTCACCTTCTAGCCACTAAACCCTGTAACTAAGCATTTTTGTTTGGTAAAATTACAGAAGAGATACTGTTTGGTAAGATACTTTGTTCTATTTTAGTAGCTATAGTTTGTCTAGGAAAATGGCTGTCACTGGGTTTTCTCATACTTATCCCATTTGTCTATTTGTGTATGTGCCTGGGGAGAAGTGCATACTTACAGTGTCAGTCTAGAAACAATTATCCACTCCCATCCCGGTGTACACTGTCCTGATTTCTAGGCATTTCTTTATTGAGTCTGCACTAGGGGAGGTTTGATAGTTTCTGGTTTGTGGACACATATCGGTTGGCAGTGTGGAATTTATGAAGCTTCCATTGGAAAAGGTCACTGCTAATATAACATTAGTTTTGAAAATAGTTATATCTAGACAGATCTGCAGACATCTTTTACCCTAATGCAAGTATGAATTGACTCAACCTTATCAGAAGGAGACTTACAGACCATAATATAAGGGTTGTGAATATAAATTGTATAGTTGAATTTGTCATAAATAGTTTAAGTAATGCAGTGATAGGGTTTATGTCAGATGTCATTTATGGAAATAATTATGGTTTTGCAAAATGGAAAAAGGTGAAATACTTGCTAAATTTGCCTGGTGAAATGTAAGTCCTTCAAAGAAAAAGGCAATTCTTAACTCATTTATACATTCCCAGTACCGTGCCTGGCAAGTAATGCTTATTAAACCAATGAATGATACTCATTCTGTAGAAAGATTGTTTGAAAAGAAGAGGTTAAAATGTTTCCTGGAAATAGATTATGTCCATGAATGCCCTACTTGCTGCTCTATTTTAATAAGGATATCTTAACTGAGGATGGAACCCAGGGGCACTTAACCACTGAGCCACATCCCCAGCCCTATTTTGTATTTTATTTAGAGACAGGGTCTCACTGAGTTGCTTAGCACCTTGCTTTTGCTGAGGCTGACTTTGAACTTGTAATTCTCCTGCCTCAGCCTCCTGAGCTGCTGGAATTACATCCCATTACCCCTTTTTATATTTTATTTTGAGACAGGGTCTTGCTACGTTGTTTAGGGCCTCGTTTGCTGAGTCTGACTTTGAACTTAGACTCTTCCTGCCTCAGCCTGCCGAGCTGCTAGGATTGAAGACATGTACCACTGCCCTTGGTGCATCAGTGTTTCTTTAAAACTCTCCAGGTGTCAATGTTGAGAATCAATGGATTATAAGTGAATCTCTTACAGAGAAATCTAAAAATCAAAACTGTTCAAGAAGGGTGGGGATGTAGCTCAGTAGCAGAGTGCTTGCCCAGCATGTAGAAGGCCCTGGGTTTAACTGCCAGCATCACCGGCACCTCAAAAAAAAAAAAAAAAGTTTTTTAATTGTTCATGAAACAGAGAAAAAATGTCCCAAGAATCAGGTAATACTTCAGAAGTAAGCTTCTTTGTCTTATTAATTTATGAGTGATTTTTTATATTAAGGACATGCTCCTTTTTTATGGTACAAATATTTTCTTCACTTTTCCACAGGATGTTTCTTTCACATACACATTTTTAGCTCTTATGCAGTGAAATCTTCCAATTTATTAATCTAGTTTTGCCTTTTTGTGGTTTCTCTTATTTTTGCCTCAAACGCTAACAACTATTCCACCCCCCGCCCTCCAATAAAAAAGACTTCCGGACATGTTCTTAACTAAAGTAAGAATGAATAAAAAATAAAAAATAATATGAAGGATACCTTAGTGATCCTTGTTCTCTAGCATGTTTGTGAGCTCTGTGTTGCTGTGACTAAAACACCTGACAGAAACAACTTTAAGCAGGAAGGATTTATCTTTGATCAGTTTCAGAAAATTCAGTCCATAGGCAGCTGGCTCCAAGGCAGAAGCACTATGGCAGAAGTGGACTGCAGAGAAAGCTGGTCAGCTCAAGGCAGTGGGGAGGGACAGAAAGAGAGACCGAGACAGAGAAAGAGAAAGAAGCGGAGAGGTACCAGGGACAAAATGTAAACCCCAAACCAAAGGCATGCCCCCAGTGACCTACTTCCTCCAGCCACACCCTACCTACCTAGAGTTACCACCCTGCACAGTAATCCTTTCAAATGATAAATCCATCAAATGGATTAATCCACTCATTAGGTTCCAACTCTCATAACCTAATCATTTCATCTCTGAACTTTCTTGCATTGTTTCACACATGAGCTTTTGGGAGATACCTTATATTGAAACCACAACATTGAACAATCCTTCAGTCAAGAGATGTTTTGAAATCTTTACTGGATGGGGGAATGTGAAATTAGAGCTGTTGACTACAAAGCCCCTTCCACCTCAATTTTTAGTTCCTTTGTGGATTAGGGATAAATGGTTGAATAGAACATTTCAGAGCATTGTGACTAAGTCAGCTATCAGCAGAAAAGATAAAACAAAGTAACATTTAAGAACAAATTGAGCAATTCCGCCAGGGCTTACACTGCATGGGAGGTGTTCCTTTGAAACTATGCAGTGCTTACTTTTGTGTTGATATAATGAAGACATCATTTTTTTTTAAATACACCCCCAAATATATACTCCTACAATTAGATTACAGATCCTGTGTTAAATACATTTCCCCACTAAACAAAAGTTATGGCTAAATATTAAGACTTCTCAAATGTAGCAGGTTTGAATTTTAGAATTGGCAGGGAGCTTATTGTTCAGGAAATTGCATTACTTCTCTAATTTTGTGCTGCGGTTAAGACTAGGTTTGAATTTTTTTATTCCTGAAATAGTGCTTTTCCATCGTACTGTGTTATAGAAGGCTGTTTTTTAAAAATGTGTGATCCTGGGTCATTTGATTCCAGGACTTTTTTTTTTTTTTTAAATTAGAGCATTATAGTTATACATAGTAGTTGAGTTCATTTTGACAAAATCATACATGCATGGAATTTGATTCCAATCCCCGACTCCCCCGTCTTTGCCCATCCTCCTTCCTCTCCCCCCTGTTCTCCTTCATCTACTCTACTGATCTTCCTTTCACTCATTTATTTACTTTTAATTGATACTTTATGTATACATAAATGTAAAATTTCCTTTGGCACATTTATATATGCATATAATGTGATTTTGTTAAATTCATTCCATATTTTATCCCCTTTCCCACCAACGATGTTTTTTAAATTTGATCTCAAAACATTTAAAAATTTGATGTAAATATAAGTCAGGGATATGTGACCTATACTTATATAGGAAAAGTTCAACCTGGTTTTGTAAAGTTTTACTGGAACACAATCATACCAATTCATTTGTGTCTTATCTACGATACTACAGTGGCATCAGAGACCATATGACCTGCAAAGCCTAAAATATTTAGTATTTGAAACTTTACAGAAAGAGTTTGCCAACTCTTAATATAAAGTAATATTGGAAAAATACCTTTAAAAAGTTAACTGTTATTCCATAATAAATTGTGGGTAATATGCTTTCTGAAAAAGTTAGTTAAGTCTGGCTTCTTGTTGAGATTTATAAATGATCCATCTATAAAAGACTAAAATGCCTGCTTTCAATAAAAATGAACAAGAGGTGGGTTTGTGGGGAATTGTTGAGCTCTTGGACTCAGAGGTTCTGGTTGCCATGATGAAGCCTGTGACCTTGACAGCATTGACAGGAAATGCCTCGGCCTGTCACTTCTGTTTTGCTAACGGTGATGTTACCTGAACTCACCAAATGCACTTCTTCTTGGCAGGTGGAATGGATTCAGCAACAAGTGGTGAAGAAACGAACAAAGAGGGACTATGACCTCAGCCGTGCCCAGTCTACCTACTTCAACGATCCCAAGTGGCCGAGCATGTGGTATATGGTAAGCCTTATGAAGTCTGGCCTGGGGCAGTGTCATTCAGTTTTGTGCTGTATGGGGAAAATCTCTCTGTTTGCCTAACGCAAACAAAGAGATACTGACCAGGGGCTTTTTTCCTGTTTTAAAACTCACCATATGAGATTGGTTAATGGCATAGGATGTTTTCTGAATCTTTTTTGAACTTAACCCTTTGGCTCTAAGAAGAAAGAGAAGAAAGCTCCAATTCATAGGAATTGTGTTTGAAAGTAGCATTAATGTAGCGAGTGTCTATGTTTGGACCTGCAGATAGCAAAACATATTCAGGTGCAGTCACCCTAAGATCTATTTATAATTATGTTCATTTCTTATGCACATTTAGCCCTCCTTGAAACCAGTCTGGTTAATGACTACTGGTGCTTGGAAATTATTGAAATAAGTCTGCTGTTAAGAATCCTGATGTATGTCATCTAATGTGTGTTCTATCCCTATAGGTACTAGTATTTAAAACTAGGCCTTGAAAAAAGGTAGTTGGAAAGTGTTGGGTTTTTTAAAATTTTATTGGTTCTTTTTTGTTGTACATGATGGTAGAATTCATTTTGATATAATGATACAAGCATGGATTATATCTTATTTTAATTAGGACCTCAGTCTTGTCAATGTATATGACAGTACAAGAGATTCACTGTGGCTTATTCATATATGAACATAGGAAAGTTCTGTCAGATTCATTCCACTGTCTTTCCTATTCCTGTCCCCGCTCCCTTCCCTTCATTCCCTTTTGTCTAATCCACTGCATAGAAATTCCTTCCCCTTAATTGTAAGGGTTAGCATCCACATATCAGAGAAAACATTCAACCTTTGGAAAGTGTTTGACTTGTAACTAGTTCAGTGGTTTAAAGTAAAAGATGCTTCCCTGAGGGCAACTTGCTTAACATGCTGAAAAGAGTGATCCCATCTCTTCACTTTGCATTGCCTCCTTTGAAAACATACTTATCTAGTCTTAAGAGTTTTTAGCTTCATAATTATTGAGAAATGGGTTTAAGTGTATATTTTACTATTATTGTTATCATCATCATTACTAGGGATTGAACCCAGGGGTACTTTACCACTGAGCTACAGTCCCAGCCTTTTTAAATTTTGAGACAGCATCTTACTAAATTGCTGAGGTCAAACTTGAACTTGAGATCCACCTGTCTCAGCCTCCTGAGACACTGGGGTTACAGACATGCACCACCATGCCCAGTCCATTACTTACTCTTAATCATGAAATTCAGATGTTATCAATTTGCTTGGCAATCTGTAAAAAAAAAACACTCTATACTTTTCTCTTTCTTGAAACTTTGTATTGCTAAACATTGCAGAGTATTTTCCACTATACCATTTTTTTTTTTTAATAAACCCTTTCCTTCACTCTGTACAAAATGTTTCCAAACTAATGAAAGAACCTGAATCCATAGCATTTTCCATTCCTACCTTATGCTTTCCTGGATCCTAGCCTTCCATTCCTTCTGCCTGGGGTGCTCTCCCTGCCCTTGCCCACCTCCTTGGGTCAGGATCCTCCCACCCTTCAGAGACCACACTCAAGACTGACTCCTCCCCCAGGTCTCCCCATGTCCTCATCTGTCATCATTTTCCTTTTCCCTGGGGTAATGGGCCCTCCATTCCTGCTGCTCTTGGAATTCATCACTGGGCACTTTGTATTCTATAGACTAATACTGTTTTTCATTCCCTTCTGCTAGATTACAGGAGTCACCTGAACTCAGGCTCTACATATTGGTTCCTCTTTATATGCCCCTAAAACCTAACAACCCTTGCAATGCTGGGTGTTTGTGCTTATTTGGAGGCGGAGGGGGAGATATGACTGGCATTTCTCCCAAATACCCTTTTCTTGGTCTTAAATAGAAGTGGACGGTTGTGGAAATATTTTAGACTCCAAACAATTTTATACAGAGAGCTCTATCATGTTTAAGGGGGAAAAAGTAAGAAGTCATAAAGCTGAGTTCAAAGGGAAGTGGGAATTGAGACATCATTTGATAGGAGTCACCTGAGGGGATGATAAAACATGACAGCTTATTAGCTCTAACCAAGGAGGAGCGAAACACAAGGGAAGGCTTGGAGCAGGTGTTGGCAAGAGCTAAGGTGCTTTGTCTACACTGACAAAATAATAAGAATATAATGGCATTAGGAAATAGGGTGGAGGCAGAAGTGCTTCTGCACCCATTTATGTGATCAGGATGAGGGAGACCTTTCTTACCTCATATTTTTCCTCATAGGAAAGAACCAAGTTGCTGTCTGCACATGCCCCCTGGATGGTGGGGATGTTGGTACCTGTCCTTCATCATGTTAGCAGGAGCAGCCCTGGCCAAGGCTTAGCATCTCAGTTAGCCTGGTGACTGAAGATTCCTGTGCCTGGCACCCAGAGAAAGGATGAGACAAGAGCTTTCACTGGGTCATTAAATATATTTTTCAACACATATTTGATAATAATAATTCAAATCGATAATAGTTATGGAACAATTATGTTGTTCTAGGTAATGTACTAAGCACTTAATGTGTATTTTTCTAAGTAAGCAAATGTGTACATTAATATTGGCTCTGTTCCAAGAATGCGGAATCTGAGGCTCAGGAGCTTTATGTAACTTGCCTAACATCACCTGGCCAGAAAGTGTTAGAAATGAGATGCCAAATCAGGGATGTTGATCCCAAAGTCCACTGAATGAGACAGCTTTCTATCCCTGCCTTTTCTGCTGTTTACTAGCCCTCCGTGGCAGACATTGGTACTGCCAGTCAGGAACTTCTACTCTATCCATGGAGAAGTTACTAAAATACAAGCAAACTTGTAGACACCACAGAGGATAAATGCGGATCTTGGGGACGCTCAGAAGATTTTAAATAGATTTCCATTAAATGATTTCTTTTCCCTTAACAAAAAGGGATGGAGCCAGGTGTGGTGGTGCATGTCTCTAATTCCAGTGACTTGAGAGGCGGACGCAGGAGAAGCACAAGTTCAAATCCAGCCTGGGCAACTTAGTGAGACCCTGTCCAAAAATAAAAGTGTTCTGGGGTATAGCTCAGTGGTAAAGTGTCCCTGGGTTTAATCCCTAGCAGAGAGGTGGGGGAAGAATGGAAAATGGATTACATGCCTCACGTTTATCTGTCAGAAGTACTGACAGAACATGAGCTGAAACTCTGCAAACCTGGATGCAAATCCCCATTGCTTCACTTAGTATTTCTGTGATTAAAATGGCTAAACTCGCATCAACTATGACAAAGACTCTCTAGCTGTTATGACTGAGTTATCTATTGCCGTATAACAAAACACCACAGAACTTAATTTTTTAAACAACTATTATTTAATGGATTCTGTGAGCCAGGAGTTCAAACAGCCCAGTGATGGTGGTATTTCTTTGACTTGTGATGTCTGGGGTTGAAGCTGAAAGATAAGAGTGGGAAGATCCACTGCCAATGTGGCCTGTTCACATAGCCTGCAGATTGGTTTCTCTCCACCTGGGCCTCACCACAGGGCTTGAATGTCTACTTGAGAAGTCACCAGCTTCTCCCAAGCAAGGGATCTGAGAGGTGGTGGTGGAAGAAGTGATGCTATCTTTTATGATAACCTCAGAGAGCCACTTGTGTTGTTTTCTGTGAGTCATGCAAGTCACTGCTGAATCTGTGTGAAAGAGGACTGCACTAGGGTGTGTGTACTAGGAGGTAAGGATCACTAGCAGCCCTCTTAGAGGCTGGCTACCTCAGCAAAATGAAATTTTGCATGAGAAGACTTTATCATAGTACCTGACACTAGAATACCCTCAATAAATCATAATTGTGGCTATTGTTATTCTTTGACATCTTCACTGAAATACATTGCTGGGCTTTTGTGTCAGGGATGGGTAGGGCAGGACTGGGGATGGAATCCAGGACCTTGCTCATTCTAGGCAAGCACTCTACCATTGAGTTACAACCCTAGACTTTTTTTTTTTGAGATAGGATCTCAGTAAGTTGCATAGACTAACCTCAAACTGGCAATCTTCCTGCCTCAGCCTTCTGAGTAACTGGGATTACAGGTGTGCACCATCACACCTGGCCATGCTGTTATGTTTTTATTTATACTTTTGATTGCTATTGGTTAAAGAAGTTCGAGAGCCCATGTCCTGTGGGCACTTTTGGAGCATTCTTTGGTGACACCTTAGTGACATAGCTGAGCTATAGTGTTCCTTTCCTTCTTCTTTCTTTCTCTGAGCTCTGGGCCCTGCTTCAGTTTCTGAGGGCTACTTGGCAAGCCTTCATAGGGTGCAGCCTCCAACTTGTGAGCCTGGGCCTGTTCCTGTCATTCTTTATTTACCACAGGAGAATGGAGATTAAGGAACAACATGAAGTGTGCCTGAGTGTCTCTTTTAATTAATTTAAAATCTTCGCTCATGTCGCTCCTCCTCTTGGAAACTGATGTGCAGAACCATTATATGTAGCCTTGAGGTTTGGGCAGTATATTCAGGGAAATGTACATTATGAGAGTTTGTTATAGACAGGATGGCTGGGTAATTGTTCCTCTGTCCTGGCATATGGTGCTCCAGGAGTTAGAGGGCCCTATCCTAGAAGTGCAACTCATTTTTCCTTGCATCTACAAGCTACTTACACATCTGTCCTTTGTCAAGCAAGACACCAGCACTGGGGGTTTAGAAAGACGCACAATTCCTGCTTCCTAAGATCTGTACAGCATAAAAGGAGTAGATAAAGCATCAAAGAAAGCTTGACGGTCAAGCTGCTTTCCCCGCAACCCTCCTCCGGAATCATGTCCCTTTATCCAGCCACTGGTATTTGGGCATTGGCTGTAGTTTTTGTTCACAGGTCTGGTTCTTTCTTTTTGGTATGGAGTGGGGCTCAGGCAGTAAGAGTTTATCAGAACTCTGTGGATGATTTTAATGTCAGTATGTGCCAAATGTTCAATAAATGGTAATTGCATAAAGGGATCAGTAAATCTGTGATTACCTCCACAGTAGAGAAAATAATTGCTCACATTTAATGAGCACTCAGTATATGTCTTCAATCCAGAGATGAGGAAATTAAAGCATGTTAAAGTTTTACTTGCCCAGGGTCATACCATTCATCAACAGCATACACCAGTGTTCAAATTGGTTCACTCTGCATTCAGAGACCTCAGATTACAATTTCTTTAATTTTAAAAATTTTTTAAATTTTTTTAGTTTTATTAATTTAATTTTGATTCATTGTACACAAATGGAGTACAGCTATTGTTTCTCTGGTTGTACACAAAGTAGAGTCACACCGTCTGTGCATTCATACATGTACACAGGACAATGATGTCTGTCTCATTCTGTTATTATTACCCCCTCACCCCGACCCCACCCCTCCCTTCCCTCTATGCTATCTATCCTTCCTCCATTCTTGCCTCCCTTCCACCCCGCATTGTGCATCATCATTCACTTATCAGAGAGATCATTTGGCCTTTGGATTTTTGGGATTGGCTAATCTCATTTAGCATGACAGTCTCCAGCATCATCCATTTACCTGCAAATGCCATAATTTTATTCTTCTTTATGGCTGAGTAATATTCCATTGTGTATATATACCACAGCTTCTTTATCCATTCATCTATTTTTTTTAGAAGGCATCCAGGTTGGTTCCACAATCTAGCTATTCTGAATTGAGCAGCTATGAACATTGATGTGGCTGCATCACTGTAGTAGTCTGATTTTAAGTCCTTTGGGTATAGGCTAAGGAGTGCAGCTCAACTCAAAATGGATCAAGGACCTAGGAATTAGACCAGAGACCCTGCACCTAATAGAGGAGAAAATAGGTCCAAATCTTCATCATGTTGGCCTAGGACCAGATTTCCTTAACATGACTTCCAAAGCGCAAGAAATAAAAGAAGGAATCAATGATTGGGATAGAATCAAACTAAAAAGCTTTTTCTCAGCAAAGGAAACAATCAGCATCATGAAGAGAGAACCTTCAGAGTGGGAGAAAATCTTTGCCACACACACTTCAGATACAGCCCTAATCTCCAGAGAATCTACAGATTCTACAAAGTGCTCAAAAATCTTTACACCAAGAACACTAATAACCCAATCAATAAATGGGCCAAGGAAATGAACAGACACTTTACAGAGGAAGATCTACAAGCAATCAACAGATTCATGAAAAAATGTTCAACATCTCTGGTTATAAGAGAAATGCAAATCAAAACCACCTCAAGATTTCATCTTACCCCAATTAGAATGTCTTTTATTAAGAACACAGGCAACAACAGGTGTTGGCGAGGATGTGGGGAAAAGGGTACACTCATACATTGCTGGTGGGAGTGCAAGTTGGTGCAGCCACTCTGGAAAGCAGTGTGGAGATTCCTTAGAAAACTTGGAATGGATCCACCATTTGACTCAGATTACAATTTCTATATTTATGCTTTTTGAACTATCAGGCATCAGAATCATCTAGAGAGCTTCTTTTATTTTTATTATTTCTTTTATTTTTACAGACTGCATTTTGATTCATTGTACACAATGGGGTACAACATTTTATTTATATGGTTGTTCATGATGTAGATTCACACCATTGGTGTAATCATGCATGTACATAGGGTAATGATGTCTGTCTCATTCTACCATCTTTCATACCCTGCCCCCTCCCCCTCTCATTTCCCTCTACATAATCTAAAGTTCCTCCATTCTTCTCTTACCTCCACCCCACCCTCATTATGTATCATCATTCACTTATCAGAGCTTCTTAAAATAGATTGCCACCCACCCTCCATCCTACCCCCAGCACCGAGTTTCGGAATCTGAATTTCTGATAAGTTCCCCATTGAGCCAATGCTGGGGTCCAGGAACTCTTTTGAGAACCCACTACTCTGCCATACTTTAGACACAAGGCTATGTGAGCACAGTATGCTCTATCTCCCAATTATCAGATAGGAGGAAAAGGGCTTTTAGACTTATGGGACATTTTAAAGTACATTTGGTCAGTTTAACTTTTTCTTAGTCTTGTATCTTTTTCTTGCTGACAACATTTTCTATTTGGGAAGTTGGCAGCATTAATATGAAGAGATATTTTCACTTTACTTGCACTGATTGAAAATACCTTTGGCTTATGTATTCTTTCAAGCGGCTTCAGAGACAAGAGATATCTGACAGGAAATGTCAGAAGGATTTGGCCAGTCTTTGGGAACTCATTGCAATAGAATTAGTTGGTTTCAATTGAACCTAGATGATATAATGGACCATTTTTACAAGAGTAAAGAAAATTCAGTTTAACTCTAGAGATGGCAAGGTTAAGGAAGACTTTTCCTCATGGAACTAGGAATACCAATTGAGCAAGGTCGTGATATTTAATGTGATATTTAAAAATTATTATAAAGTATTTAAGGCATACAAAGTTTAAAGAATATTACAAATGCCATTCAACCACCTCAAAAATCTAAAGAATGGAGCATTATCCATATAATTAGAGTCTCCTGGGATTGCTATTCTAATAGTGTCCCTTATTCCCCTCTAGAGTCATCACAGATGATGAATTTTATTCATATGGTACTAGTTCTCGCTTGTTGGAGGGATGCTTCGCTTTGTGGAAGGGGTTAACCAGTTGAAAATAGTTTTACATTTTTGGAAATTATCATAAAAGACATTCTTACATGGAATTTAGCTGTTGGACTATTGATGAACAGACCTAAGAAGACAACTTGGAAAAAAACTGGAATGAAGATGTAAGTTTAATAGAAAAGCCTTTTTTATTTCTTTAGTCTTATAGATATTTTATTGCTCAAGGAAATTGGTATAGCATTATACATTATTTCTTGTCTAATGCTTAAGAACTAATAATGATTTTGGAGAAGCCCATAGTAAATAACTTCATTTTCTTCTACTTCATGGAAGGCAAATTCCACTTAAAAGAAAAACAATGAGGAAGAAGGAAAAGAGAAAGATTGATCAATGAATACTGAGTTATAGTTAGTCAGGAAAAAGAATTTCTGGTGTTCTGTTGCACAGTAGGGCGACTATAGCTAAGGATAATGTACTGTATATTTCCAAAAAGCTAGAAAAAAAGGATTTGGCATGTTTTCTCCCCAAAGAAATAATAAATATGTGAGGATGAATTGAAACCACACATGGTATCCAATAATATGTAGTTTTTATGTGTATCTTTAAAATTGAAATTTGAAGAGAGAGAAGCAAAAAAATACTATGCAATATCATCATTTGACTCTCAGACACTAAGAGTTAACTGGTACTCTTGACTCACCCTCCCAGCAGTTGAAATTTCTGCAATGAATATTGGGTGGCCTGTTTAATATGCATCATTTCAAGACAGACCATAACAAATGGACTCATTTTTTTGATGGACTACCTCAGAATTTATGAAAGCTCTCTGGGTGGTTTTACTGAAGGGGAAAAAAAAATTCTTATTTGTTGATCAGCAGAGTGAAAATTAGCTGAGTTCATTTATGTATGTGGGGCATATCTGCCAAAAACGATGAACTAGCTAAGATAGTAATTGCGAAAAATGATTTTGAGCCACATGGTTCTTTCTCAGCCAACTGGATGGTGTTCAGTACTCAAAGAGTTTGAGGCATTGCTGTTTCTGTGGTTGGCACACATTTTCCTAATGATTTATACTGTCATTTGACTCTAATAAAATCTGGTGGAGTTTGTGGCATTATTGTCCTGGCAGCTTGGAAATCATCCTTTTAAGACACCTCATTTAGCTGTTTTAATTGAAAATGCAACATGGTGGAAATCTGCAACCATGTGGCACATTCTGGTGCAAGCAAGAGGCCTATGAGACTCCAGCTGGGCAGCAAGTGATATGAACGAGTTCTGCCACCTCTAAAAAGGTATTTTACTTCTCTCAACTGTGGGTTATTGAAAAAATGAGGAATCCGGATCAGTGGTTTCTGAAGATCATTCCTACTTGAACTTCTAGTTCCACATGGTCAATTGTACTGAATATTGAGTCTAAGAAGAGCACACACTATCAATGGATCCATGTCTTCTTCTCTAGCTAAGAGCTACCCCATGAGCTTCTAACTGCTTTGTTGAGCTTTCATTACAGTACTGCTTCAAACTCAATGTGTCTCTGTGTTGGAGGTCCCCAAGACCACCCGCAAATTTGGTGAATCACTAGGAGGGCTCACATGACTCATCATGTAGTCATATTTATGGCTGTGATTTATATCAGTGATACAAAGCAAAGGATACAAAGCAAAATCAGCAGAAAGGAAAGGAACATGGGGCAAAGCCCAGAGGAAGCCAGGCTCAAACTTCCAAGAGACTTCACTGAGTGAAGTCACACAGAAAGCACTTAATTCCCCTGGCACTGAAGTGTGACAACACATGTGAAATCTTGTCTTCTAGGGAAGTTCACTTGAGACTCATTGCCTCAGGTTGTTTCGGGGAGGATGATCAAATGGGCAGCCTTTGTTTCCTGTGTACCAAAACCCCACACTCCCTGGGGGAAAGCAGGTGTTGCATCATGAGCCATATTGTTTGCCTAAACGGTTTAGATGCAGTGAGCCCTTCTTATTGGGGGATGGTGGAAACCCTCTCAAAATCCAACTTCCCAGATGCCAGCCAAAGGCCAACCTTGCAAGCAGACTTTTCAGAGGATACCAGTCTCCGACCTGCAATTCTTTTCTCCACTTGCCCAAACCAATGCATGATCCTGGATTTGTCATTTTCACTGTAAGTGAGTAGACAGAAACTTGGATATCATCCTTGATTCTTCCTTTAAAGCAATCTATCTACCTAAAGCCATTCTACCTCTTCAGTTTTTTGCCATCTTTCCTTCCCCACCACCACTGCCTTAGTCTATACCATCGCTGTCCAACAGTTAAACTATTGCAAAAGCTGCTCACCTGTCTCCCAATTTCTGCATTTGAATTCTTCCAGTCTATTTTCTATACAGTGATCAGATTGATCATTAAAACCCCTAACCAACCAACCAAAGAAAACCTCTCCATTTAGTCACTTCCTTTTGCTTAGCACTTCTAAAAGACTTTCTGTCATTTTGACAATCCAGACCATTTCCTTTAAGTCCTCACATGGTTTGTCCTCTGCCCACCTCTCCAAACACATCTTGCAGAATTTTCTGCCTCACTTTCTGACTTCAGCCTTCAGGCTTCATTTTTCTTCCTAGAACATGTCAGGTTCATTTTCCCCACAGATCTTTGTACCGCCTGGATGCTCTTCCTGTGCTCCTTCCAGGGTTCATTCTATCACTCCCTTGAGATTGCCATAATCACTTTCCCTGATCTTCCACTGCATTCATCAAATCATCACCCTCATCTCTTTTGCCCTCACTTAATTAAGAATTTTTCATCTCTTTGTGATCATGTGATAACTGGATTTCCATTAGATAAATCCCATGCAGGAAGGAGCCATGGAGGAAAACCATCTGCAATCCTCAGTGCCTCAGAACATCCCTGATATGTAGTAGGTCCCTATAAGTACTTATTAAATTAATGATTAAATGGATTAATGAGACAAGAATAAGTAAAGATTATTTGTACTGGTGTTTGTATCATACTGTGTTTTCAGTTTATATTAACTTCAGTAAATTCCAAGTTAAAGCAGAAATGGATATTTTATGAATTGTTTTTGAAGAAATTGTGTATTTGTAATTTTCTTTGGAAGTGTTTTTTCTGATATCTTGAGTTTGCTGTTGTGTTCCTCAATTGTCCTTATTATCTGGTCCTTACACCTGGACCATTTACTACTGCCATGCTCTCCTCTCATCACAGAGACTATTTCTGTAACTTTAGGTCTGTGATCGGGATGGCAGTCCAGTCTGTTAATAGCTGCAATATTGAAGCCACTTCAACAAGATTCAGGCACATATGCTCAAACACAACGCAACCTTCTTTCATCGTGTTCTCTTATCAATGTAGATGACTTCTCTAGGTAGAGGAAGTCAAATGCTTTTGTAATAAGTTCCTCCCATTGACTGTCTACACATCCTAGTTTTCATCAGAGGTAGTAATCATAATGTTCAATGGAACATGCTAGGAACCACTCCTATTATGGCATTTTGAAAATCTCTATTACTATCTTGAAGAATTTAAACTTGTGAGACTCTCAACACTGACTCAAGGGTATTTAGAAGGCCTTTAAGGCCTCACCTAGCTTTAGGATGGAAGACTG
This sequence comes from Glaucomys volans, assembly GCA_020662805.1. Lineage (NCBI taxonomy): Eukaryota > Metazoa > Chordata > Mammalia > Rodentia > Sciuridae > Glaucomys > Glaucomys volans. The sequence continues at coordinate 515,321 of JAJEJO010003311.1, read as the reverse complement.
AGCAGGAATGATAACATCTTTTTAAAAACTTTCAGGTCAAATAATCATAAAACAACTAAAATTTTTAAAAAAGAAAAAGGCATGCTTGTATTTCCAAGAAAAAGTTAATTTGTATTTCAGGTAGGGTCCATATATGTTCAAGAATCTGAAAAGTCCCAGTTGCCCAATTGAGTCAGAGTGTCTGCAAGGCACGCTTTATTCATGCATGCATGCATTTATTCATATTTGGCAAAGGCTTATTTTCTTCTTAGCAGCTACTTGTTCCTAATACCAAGGACAAAAGAGTGAATGAGATGGCCGTGTTGTCCTCTATAATGAAACTTCTGGGGAATGTTTTATAGACAGGAGTTTGGACAACTTTAATCAATTTGCCTCATCAGTTGATGCTGGTCCATTGAGGTTACATAGCAGTACCTTAAGTGATACTTTCTGATTAACTTATGATGATTATGGTAATTGGGATTTCATTGTCCCACATGATGGGAGTATGGAAGTGAGTATGTTAGGAATGCTAAGTGAGTCTATAAATAGCTAGTTAAAAGTGCTTCCAGAAAAGGCCAATAATTAATGACCCACTTGGAAGAAATCATTTTTGATAACATTCATTCCTCTCAATGCAACCTTTTATGAATATTCCTGAGCCAACTGTAATTTATTCTGTACTGGTAATTTATCTTCTTAGATTTGCTTTCAAAGAGTAAAATGTATGTGGGTAATCTGGCTCATGGGGCCCCACTTTATACTATGATGAGTGGGTTTGTTAACAGAAATGAAGTTGTTTTTATCAAGATTTTAGCTGAGACTTTTCTTTAATTAGTAACTCGTTTTCTGTTGGATCATAGATAGCATTGACCCTTGAGCTCACTTAATCTGTGGTTGTCTTCTTGAATATGTTGATTCAGATTCTGTTATCAAACAGCTTCTCTGAATTTCTCATTACTTTTCGCCCAGTATGGGGGTTAGTTCTAGTGATCAAGGCACATTTTTTGGCTTATTGTAATTTATCTCTGTGCTAATAAGCAGAGTTCTTTCAGTAAGTGCTCAATTTCTATTATCTAAAGTGAGGAGAGAGTCATTTAGATTTCATCATATTCCAAATTCGGAGAACTGATTTTGGCTATTCCTCGAAGGTAAGGGTGGCTTCAAATGTCCTCTGTTGAAAATTCAGATTCTAAAATTGCATGAGACGGAGGAATCTGAAATACTTCTTTTCTTTCATTTTAGTTGGCAGTGAACTTGACCAGGAAATTAATGAAGAAATAGAGATGATTTTTAGCAATCCAGTGATAAGAATAAAAAAAAAAGAAAATGCATAAATTGCCTGGGGAAGAGAAAGTAATACTTATCTCTACATAGACCACACTTGCACATCAATGTGACCTTTCTAGTTTCTCCATTGTAAGAAATCCTAGGTAGGCTGCCTTAGTCTAAACTGGGATTCTGTTAATGGTGGATAATCCAGTATGCTAATGGTGCAGGCTGAGAGGGCTCCTGCACCCCAGAGTCAAATTACAGTGAGACAAGTAGCAGAAAACTATCCACTCCCAGAACAATATTTGATTACTTAATTGCATAGGTTCAAATCAAAATTGGCTTCAGGATATGGTATTAACTTTTGATGGGAAATGATGTAGGCAAAGTAGAAGAATGCATTGACTGATTTTTTTTTCTTTGATTAAAAGAGAAGAATCTGGTGAAAACCCCAATTCCTTTCTTTTTCCTAAAAAAAAAAATTGGGGTCCGTTTGTCTGGATAGTTTCTATTCAAATATTGGTGCAAGATTTACAGAATAATCTTAAAAGATGACTTGGAAGAAATGTAGCTTTTGTTTTTCTTCTTCGTCTTTTCATTTTCAGTTTCCTGGTGAGTTGAATTTGACCCTTGTAAAATGGCTACTGATATACAAGTTCTGATCCAGACGTACTAAATTAGCATGTCTGAAGCCAAGCAAAGAAAGTAATGCCTGGGTAGCATAGAACTGTGCTTTCCTAATGATCTCTTTGCATGGTTTTCTGAAACTTAGTTAAATTAGTGTCTTGAAAACTTGGTGTTTGGGTTTGTTACTAGTGGTAGAGAAATTATTCTTACCTTTTGGTGCACTGAAAGGAACTCAGCAGGATTCTCAACAGTAGGAAGTTAAACATAGCTGGTCTACATAAATTTGTCTTTAGCTCATTTCTGTTCTGCTGAAATAAGCCCATTCTCATTTTCTTCTGTGCCTGGTCTCTGTATCCAGGCCCTTGGGCTTCAGCATTCATGGGTGCTACACAAACACACTGTAACAAACACTACTTGCTTTTGCTGACTCTGCTTATTTTGAATCAGGTCATCTTTAGTAAGATAGAACACCAAATTAAAATAAGCCTGAAACCTAACTCAGTCTAACCTCTGAATGTGTGCTCAGTATCCCCCTTATATGTTTTCAGTAACTAGAAATCCACTCGACTCAGAGGGCTCTTTCTGCAATGAGGAATTCCATTCAAACACTTCCTTGTACTTTATCAGAAACATGTCACTTGGTCTAAGTTCCAGGTTGAGGATCATATCTGACCCTTACTTCATGTTCTTGTACTGCAAGCATTATAGAACATTTTTGGAAAATTTAAAATAAATGTCAAGAGAATAACATCATGAACACCTGTCTCCATCGCCATCTTTAATAATTATCAACTCAAGCCCAGTGCTGTTTATTTATTGCACCCTTCAGTCCAATTATCTTAAAGCCAGTAGCATACTTTATCAATCCATGTTCTAGTATATATTGCTATAAGAAACATTCTTTTTAATAAAACCATAGTATCGTTATCACATGTAAAAATTTAATAATTTATTTATGTATTGAAATATCCAGTGTGGAAATTTTCCCTGCTACATCATAATTTTTCTTTATGATTTATTTGAGTCAGATTCAGATAAGGCTCATGAATTGTGACTGATTGATACATCTCTTGTATTGTATGAATTCCTCACTATTTTTTTTTTTCCTTTAAAATTTTTGGTCAAAGAATCTAGGTTATTTCAAGCCTTTTGATCTGGATTTTACTGGCTGCATTTTTGTGCTATTGTTTTGGAAGTTCTATCACTGCCATTATTAATAATTAGTAGGTAGGAAGAATGGAAGGCTGAAGTTCATGGGCAGTGTTATTTCTGAGAGAGTTAGGGAAGACCACTCCCTAGTTGATATGTGTATTGCTAGTCTGTCTTTGTCATTTTGGCACTTACCATTGTTTAAATTCTTTACTTTTTTGTTAAAGTTTACCACATAGGAATATTCTCTTTCTGTGATTCCTTCCTCATTTACTGGCTAGAGTACCTTGATAAAGAGGAACTTCTCAACAAATGGGTTAGAACAAGTCTGACATTGTAACTATAGGAAAAGCAAGATTAATCCTCAGTTCTTTTCATCGTATTCATTAGGGGTTTACTTTCATAGCATTCACAAAAGGCCACTGATGGTTTTTTTTTTCCCTAATTCCATTACAAATTCATGGGGTAGACATATTTAATACACTTTATTTCATTGAAGTGATAAACTTTTTTTTTGCTTAAATTGTCACATCTCTGGCTAGTTTGAGCTCATCAAGTTGACTTCCAGGTACTTTTGAGGTGACTCAATATTCTTTTCTTCTGATATGACAATTTGCTTCCTATTTCTATATTTCCTGCTCCAGGTCTGGAATCAAACATTTCTCCAAAGACCCCTTGTTTCTTAATTTTTTGAAATTGGGACAACAGTATGAATGCTGAGATTCTCAATGCTATTAGGTTAGTCATCAGGACTTTATAGTGGACAAAGTTGAGCCTATGCATTCTTCATATATATAATAGGAAATGGGTCTATACAGCATTTCCAATTTAAAATCAATTATACAACGTTTTAAAAATTATCCTCATCAGTTTTACATCTGCATCTTTTTCCCATGCTGAAAATCCAGTGTCTTCACTCTCTGGTTTTATCTCACCTTGTATGTACAGAACTATCCTAGAAAAACAATATTCTCACAATTACTGTGATGACTGCAAGTAATTTAATTATATAGTTCCTTTTGTTCTTGAAAACATATCCCATACATGTCACAGGGTCAAATTGATTATTCAGATTATTTCAAATATTTCACTTTCTGTAGACTTTTTTTTTTTTTTGTGGTGGCTAAGGATCAAACCTAGGACCTCATACATGCTAGGCAAATGCTTTACCACTGAGATATACTCCCAGCTCCCTCTGCAAATATTTATAAATGGCTCTCATGAAGCCCCAGTATCTTTTCATGGTCAGTCTTTTTTTGTTGTTGCTGTTCTCCAAAAAGAAGAAAAAAAACCTTTTGGGGCTGGGGATATAGCTCAGTGGTAGAGCAGTTGACCAGCATGCATGTGTTTTCTTTCTTTCTTTCTCTCTCTCTCTCTCTTTTTTTTTTTTAAATACAATCTCCATTACCAAAACAAACAAAACCCCAGAAACAAAAGCAAAAAATGTTTTACATTATATATTACATGATTTTCTATTCTACTGAACCATTATAGTTTATTATAGTTTTTAAAAATTTTTTTTTCTTTTCAACATGTTTGGATTTATGTTCTCTATACTGTCACTGCAAGTTAGAAAATAGCACTAAGATGTGCTTGGCTATAGTCTGTACAGGCAATAGATGGAGGGTAGCAAAACCATCTGTTCCAGCAACCTGATACGCTGGCAATATATATTCTATTGTGAATGAATGAAATTAACTCCACAAGGTCCATGCACAATAGCCTATAATTATTTTCCCTAATGTGCCTACATTAGAAAACTCTGTTAAACTTGCCATTCATTATTAATTTAAAAGATGAGGTAAAGCAGAATTAGAAACATTTCTAATGGTAGAATTCTCCAAGAAAATGAAAGATTAAAGAGATGTGCAATGTTGAATCCTGATTCATTCAAGACAAGTGACAGGGAATGTGCAGTGAACAAATCATTTAAACTTGTGGTACACACTAATGAGCATTGAATTTGTTCTATTCTCCCAGGACTTAAAAACTAGGAGTTACTACAGATTGTTCAATAAAAGCATTAATTTAATATGTAACAGAAGGGAAAATGAAGGAAAGAAACAAGAAATTGTAAGCCCCACAGGAAAAAAAGTAAACTGGTAATGATTTTATTCACTCAACGGTTTATCGAGCTCCTCCTATGTATCAGACATAAGTTACCCTGCTGGAGACCACAGATATGAAAAGGTTATATATTGTACCCACAAGCAGGTCACGCTCACACCAGGAAATAGCCAACGTTATGTTATACCTGACAGTATAACACAGGCATGCACAAAATGCCTGCAGGTATATTTAAGGATTTTGATGTTGCAGTCTTTTGTTTGATTACATTGGCCTCAAATTCCTAAAGTGGAAATAGACACGTTATATGCTGAAATAAAGTGATGAGCAGGAGAGGATTGCTTCCTGGGGAACATTTTTTCTAACCTTTTTTTTGGTACCAGGGATAGAACCCAGGGGTGCTTAACCACTGAACCACATCCCCAACCCTTTTTATTTTTATTTTTTAATTTTGAGACATGGTCTCTCTAAGTTGCTTAGGCCTCACTAAGTTGCTCAGGCTGGCTTTGAACTTGTGATTCTCCTGCCTTAGCCTCCTGAGCCGCTGGTTTTACAGGTGTGTGCCACCACTCGTGGCTCAATTTCTAACCATTCTTAATGGGTACCTCCAAAGTCAAGTTGTTTGGTATATACTAATTTGAACTAACTGTTTCTTTACTGCAGAACTTCTCAGAGACTTTATTATCCCAGTATGTTTGGTAAATCAACAAGAAATGTAAATAGGCAACATTCATTTCCCTAATCTATTTGTCCACAGAAAACATTTTACACAAAACGTTAATTCAATTGAGATTGAATTGTAAATGATCAGAAAATTCACTCACATGAATTTGGAAGAATGGTTAAAAGTGGGAGAAGAAGGGAATTTATTAGCTAATGTGATTCCCAATTGGATGCCTTGCTTGATCCAGGAGGTGATACAGGTCTCTAGGAGCCCAGTTCTTTAGGCCAGTCATTGTATCTCTGATCCTTCCAGTTGCTGGGTTGATTCTCAAACAAGCCTTCTGTTCATGGTTGTGAGACAGGTGCTGTCAGTAGTTCCTACTTCAAGTTTAATAGGAAAAATAAGAACCTTTGCCTTGGTATGCCAAGAAAAATTCTTGGTATAAGGTATGAAATTTTCTTTTCTCTCTTTACCTGTTTCTGTATCCTGTTCTTATTTCCTGATCACTGAGCCTTGACTGTCTTGCAGGATACTTATGGGACAGTGTGGTTAGGAGAGCCATATGTAAGAGAGAAGAGTCCTCAGAGTTGCCCACTCCAACAGAAGTCCTTAGGCAACAGTGAGCATCTTTGTTATACTACAGTGTTCCATGGTCAGAGGGAAGGCAGCTGTTGCTGAAAAGCCCTCACCAGACAGCTTTTCAGAAGAGACAGCTGGTGACTGCCTTGGCCAGAGCATGCTCCGTGCTGGTCAAAAGGGCAGTGGGTGGTCTTCAGGCTCTGACTTGGCTTCCATTTGACACTTGGTGCTGCGGGATACAATTGCCTCTGCCTGAATTGTCGACCAGCGTATCATTCTGGCATGAGTTCTACACTCCATATTCTTGGAGACTTAACCTTTAGATAATTTTTTTAATTGTGAGTTTCCTCTGCTATAGGTTGTTTTTATAAATTTGGAAGTTGTAGACAAGCTAAAAGAATAGTATAATGAATACTTATGTTTCATTCACTGGATTTGTCAAGAGTGAACGTTGCCTTTCTTTGTGTATACACACACACACACACACACACACACACACACACACTTTTTCACCCTGAACTCTGAAAGTACATTTCAGGCATTGTGAAAATGCAGTCCTAAATAAATACTATCCTTATTTCAAGAAAAGCAATGATGATTTTATCAGATTTACAATCCATATTCAAATTTCCAAATTGTCATATGATATTTTTGGTAAATCTATCTCTTTTGATCCAGAATTTGGGATTATGCTTTGCCATTATTTGTTTTATCTCCTTAATTCCTTTTATCTAGAAACTCCCCTGTCTTATTGGGGACATGGGGGCTTGGGACTGGGGTACCACCTTCCTGTTGATGACTTTGATGTGGCTAAACTTATAGTTAGTGCAATAAATCTCATTTTGGATTTGTTTGATGATTTTTTTTTCAAGACTAGATGAAAACATTTTTGGCACACTAACTACTCAGGTAAGACTGTACCCTTTTCATGTCAGGTGGTATAATATTAGAAGTCCCATTCTTGGTGAGGTTAAAATTTGTTTACTTGGTTGGTTGAGATGATATCTGGTCAATTTATGAATTACAAATGTAAAGTTTGTTTTTATAATTAGTAAGAGAAGTGGGAGGTGATATTCAGGATGTGTGAATATCTGTTCTTTGTCAGTCTTTCCCCAATGTGTTATGGTCTATTGATGGTTCCTGTCCAAATTAATCATTACATTAGTGGTTGCGAAATTATTTTCTAACTCTGTGATTCCTCTTCATTCCCTTTCCTTTGTAAATATCATATGAACTCATTGATTCTTTTTCAAATGTAAAGATTCATTACTGACATTATTCTGTGGTTCTTAATCTGTCCCAATTTTCAAGAGTGAAACACCTTTTAAGAGGGCTCCCGTGTCCTTTTGAGAAGACCCTATCAGTTTTTTAGCACCTTCTCTTTCATGGCACAATAAAACGTTTGCTTTGTATTTTTTCTGTCACATAAAAAAAGTAGAAATAGAAATAAATATAAATAGAAAGAGCTATTTCTCCAATATGTGGTTTATTTTGTGGAGGACTACTATTAAAAGTCAAGATATTAGGGATAATGGTGTCATTTATTCTAAGCCCATTTTCAGTGGACAGAGTTAAGAATACAGTTGTTCCTCAGTGTTCTTGGAGATTGGTTCCAGGACTCACAGAGGCCAAAATCCCCAAATGTTCAAGTCCCTTATATAAAATAGCATAGTAGCTGCATATAACTACATACATCTTTAAATCTTTAAATACATCTTTAAATCTTCCCTAGGTTTCTCATAATTCCTAAAACAATGTAAATGATATGTAAATCATTGTTATACTGCATTGTATAGGGAATGATAACAAGATGAAAAGTTTGTGCATTTTCAAAACAGACACAGTTTGGGGAATTTTTTCCAAATATTTTAAATTTGGGGTTGATTGACTCCACTAATGCAGAAGCCTTAAATATGGTGAGGCAACTATTCTACTCCTCTGTATTTATCCAAAAGAACTAAAATCAGCACACTCTAGTAATACAGGCAAACTAATGTTTATAGCAGCAAATGTTACAATAGCCAAGTTACGGAGTCAGTCCAGATGCCTATCAATGAATGAACTGATAAAGAAAATATGGTATGTATACACAATGGAGTTCTATTCAGCCTAAAAGAAAAATGAAAATATGGCATTTGCAGGAAAACAGAACTTGAGAATATTATGTTAAGCAAAATAAGAAAAACTCAGAAAGTCAAGGATCATATATTTTCTCTCATATGTGGAAGTCAGAGAGGAAGTTAGAGGGAGGAAAAGGTGGTAAGTAGCTCTCATGAAAACTGAAGGGAGATCAGTAGAATAGAGGAAGGGAATTGGAAACGGATAAAAGGAGGAGGAGACAGAGGTACTAGGGGAACAAAACTGACCAAATTATATTGTTATATTTTGTGTATGTACAAATATATAACAATGAATCCAACTACTGTATAATTGTAATGTGTCAGTAGAATTTTTAAGAAGAATGTATAGGTAGCTCGGTGCAGGACTCATGCCTGTAATCCCAGTGTCGTGAGAGGCTGTGGCAGGAGGATCAAGAGTTCAAAGCCAGCCTCAGCAATTTAGCAAGGCCCTAACAAACTCAGCGAGACCCAGTCTCTAAGTACAATTTTAAAAGGCTGCGGATGTTGTTTGGTGGTTAAGCACTCCTGGGTTCAATCCCCAGGACCAAAAAAAAAGAAAGAAAGAAAAGTAAAGAAAAGAAGAATGTAAAGGTTAAACCCATTCTTTTAAAGGAAGTTTTATTTATTTATGTTTGTTTCTAACCTCTGGGGTATTGTAATCTATCAGTTTAATGTTTGCTCTGCCCTTTCTTCCCTTCTACTGAAAAACAAAGTGTTGCAGAATAAAAAGGAAAGGGATACACAGTTCTTTGCGAGTCTACTGAAAGCTATTTGGAATAATAAAACTCCAATTTAGTATGTACTTCCACTTTTTCCACTTTACAAAGCTTTGTCCTAAGTCAACAGAGAAAAGACACCTCTGTGAGACATCCGGATCATTTGAACCATGATTGTCTGTGAAGTATTTATATCAGTTACTCTTAAAGAGCTTGCTAATTGGATACAGAAGATAGTAGATACTTGGAAAGCTCTTGTAAAATATGTATGTAGGCCTGGGGGTGCAGGTCTAGGAAGCTCTCCCTAGTGCTGAATTTAATTATGTTAACATTATTCCTTTCATTACTGAATGGAAAAAAAAAAAGTGGCTCAGGTTACAGGAGCAATGTTACCCTTCAGCAGGAATATGCTGCTGTAAGAATTAGGTGTTGCTCTGGAGGAAGTTTAGTGTCCTTACCACCCTGTAAATGAAGATATGCCACTGTTTGGAGAGAGCTACTTTTCTGGAATTATTATTTTTTCTATCAGAAGAAATTCTGTTGGTTGCTATTAAAAAAAGTTTTTGGTTAGAGTCTTGAAAGAATTCGACTTTTTTTTTATTAATAAGAAAAAACACTTGCAATTAGATTTGCTAGTGTAGGGTGAAACTGACTTTTCTTGCTCATTATACTCCAGAGTCTGAAGAAAACCTGGCAGGGTCGAAAAGGCAATCTTCCCTGTAGGTTCCTTTATTGAGTGGCCAGTCAAACGTATTATGCAATCTTTCTTCTTTTCTGAAGTCTCTACTATGCACCACTGTAGAAGAAGGTCTGGATGTTTTATTGGCAAAATGTTTCATTTTCCTTGCAAGCAACTTTGTAGATTTTATACTAGCATATATCTTCAAAGGACAATGAAAGCAAAGATGTCAGGTAGACTCAGATCATCATTTTTACTCAGTCTGGAAGGAACAATATTAAAGTGGTCTTTTAGTTGCGATCTGAATTGATTTTGCTGATTGTCAGAGTTTGAGATTGTTTTTGCTTTGTGCGGTGAGTGCATTTGTTTGTGGATGCATCATGGTAATAGCGTATCACACTCTTTACTGCTGTGGGTTTGTTTTGCTATTGGAAATTTTTTGTTTTTAATTTTTTATTTGAAATGTGAAAATGTTCTTTGGCTTCGTTTTTAATTTTAAATGGCGATGGGTCTGGAACCTCAATTTTTCTCTAACTTGCCCTTTTAAGGCTGGAGTTTATTGCTTGATACCAATAAAAGCCTTTATTCAGAATGAAGTTTCTGGGATCACTGAATAAAAAGTCAGCTCAATAATAGCAAAATTATAAAGAACTGAGGGGATAAACACAATAATAGTTCTCTTTTAAGGTCATCCACAGTCTCCTTTTTTAAAATTGCCTTCATAGCTATTATCATGACTTCTAATTATATTGTGAACATTATTTGTGGATTTACTTATTCATATACCCCACTCTGAACATAAACCTTGTGAAGGCAGGTCATTTTTCTCATTCCCTGATGCAGACTCATCATTAGGTATTGGATGGAAAATAAAATTCATATACGTACACAAATGAGTAAATAAATGCTTTTTAAAAATTTTTACTTGTTTTTTTCTTTTTTTAGATATACATGCAAGTAGAGTATATTTTGACATAATTATACAAACATGGAGTACATCTTCTAGTTAGGATCCGGTCTTGGAGATGTGGAGATTCATTGTGGTGTAGTCATATACATACAGAGGAAAGTTGTAAATAAATGTTTTGACAGTTAACAGAAATTGAGTCAGTAGCCCCATAAATCTAGAGGGAAACTGAGTCAAAAAACTTGAAAAGACCCATTTGAAATTCCACATCCTCTCTATTTTATATGTAACTTCAATGCAATAATAAATCTTTCTTGCCCTTTAAGGGTGGCTCCTTGAATGCCTTTTTATAACAGAAAAATTAAGGGAACCACTGTTGATGCTTAAGACCATGTTGAGTGTGAGCAGGTTGAACTTGTGTTCTAATAGGGAAGTTGTGATCCTTCTTAGTCTTAGGAAGGGCAGGGCTCTCAAATCATCGCATGAGCATCACTGGAACACACACCAGCTCACTGTTGTACACACTCAATCCGCTCTTCCTCTCCTGTCCCTCTGTGTCCCCTTTTTTCCTTAAGTATGACACTTGTGACTTGGCTCTGATTTAAATATCCTTTGAGTGCACCTCATCTATCATTTGCTGTTAGTTTGAGGGATTGATTTAGCAAACTTTACCGTTCAGAAGTTCCATGGAGTCTGAGAAAGTTGTGCAACCTACAATAAGAATCTGACAGAAATTGAAATGTAAACCTGCATGTATTATTTTTCTCTTTCTTTGTCTCTCCATCTTTCTGACTGATTATTCATCCATCCATCCACACTTGTAAGATAATGATTATGTTGTGAAACCCTGACTGCGGAATGATTGAAGGTTGGGAAAGATGGTATATAGGCATATTCTTTTTCTTCATTGTTCATTTAATGGAAGGATAGATTGATTTTCTACCTAAAAATTGCTGCTTCTGCCACTATGTTCCATAAGAATATTTTCACTAATGAAATAAATATACATGCATAAGATGACATTAATCAAATCATATTCAGATATTTTCAAACAATGTTCAAACATCCCTTCTTCAACCTTATTAGTGTCTCCAACATTAGAAAAGGTTGTTTTCAAATTTAACCCCTATGTCTCACCCTGTACAAAACTCAACTCAAAGTGGATCAAAGATCTAGGAAGCACACCAGAAACCCTGCACCTGCTAGACAAAAATGTAGGCCCAACACTCCAACATGTGGGCTTAGAAACTGACTTCTTTAATAAGACTTTGAAAGTGCAAGAAGTAAAATCAAGAATCAACAAATGGAATGGTATCCAACTAAAAAGCTTCATCATAACAAATGAAACAATCAAGAACATGAAGAGAGAGCCTACAGAATGGGAGAAAATCTTTGCCACCTGCACCACAGATAGGATATTAATTTCCAGGATATATGAAGAAGTCAAAAAACTTGACATAAAAAAAACCCCAATAACCCAATCAATCAATGGGCTAAGGAACTGAACAGGCACTTCACAGAAGAAGAAATACGATTAGTTAACAAATACATGAGAAACTGTTCAACATGTCTAGCAATTAGAGAAATGCAAATTAAAACAACACTGAGATTCCATCTCACTCCAGGTAGAATGGCAATTATCAAGAATACAAGTAACAATAAATGTGGGCAAGGACGTAGGGAAATGGTTGCACTCATACATTGTTGGTGGAACTGCAAATTGGTACAACCACTATGGAAAACAGTATGGAGATTCCTGGGGGGTGGGGAACTAGGAATGGAACTACCATTTGATCCAACTATCTCACTCCTTGGTTTATACCTAAAGTCAGCGTACTACAATGACACAACCACATCAATGTTCATAGCAGCACAATTCATAATAGCTAAGCTATGGAGACAACCTAGGTGTCCTTCAGTAGATGAATGGATAAAGAAAATGTGGTATATACACACAATGTAATATTACTCAGCCATAAAGAAGAATGAAATCATGGCATTTGATGGTAAATGGATGGAACTGGAGAATATATGCTAAGTGAAATAAGCCAATCCCCCAAAACCAAAGGCTGAATGTTCATTCTTATATATGGAGGCAGCCTACAATAAGGGGTGGGTGGATAGAGGTTCAGTGGATTAGACAAAAGAAAATGAAAGGAAGGAAGGGGGGATAGGAGAAAGAAATAATTTTTCTATATAAATATATGAATACACCATGACCACAAAAAATTGATTTAGAAAATAACAATAACTATGGGTAAATAGCAGAAAGATCAATAGAGAAAAGGTAGCAGGGAAGAGGGGAGGGGAGGGGAAGAAGAGGTACTAGGGTCTGAATTAGGATAAGATATATTCCATGGTCACATAATTATGTCAAAATGGATTCTAGGTCTGGGGATATAGCTCAGTTAGTAGAGTGTTTACCTCACAAGTGCAAGGCCCTGGGTTCAATCCCCAGCACTGCAAAAGAAAAAAAAATGGATTCTACTGTTATGTGTAACTAAAAAGAACCAATGAAAGAAAGAAAATGTTATTTTCTATCATTGTTTCTTTAAAATTCTTTTGTGACTTTGACAAAAAATAGAAGTAGTAGGACTATTGAGTTATGAAGCCAGTTGGTTGTGCTTTTCCAGAACATACTGAATTCTGCTCATTTTAAAGAAAGGAAAACATTCTCCATTCTATTAGTACCACTTCAGAGCCCTTCGTGAATAAACAAAGCAGGAGTTTCTGAGCAGATTTATGCAGAGGGGACCAAGAGGATGAAGAGTTCTGTGCAAGCAGAATCTAGTAAACAATGTAAACAAAAAAATTACATATCAGAAAAGAATGAGGGTTGATTCCTGCTAATGTTCCTGTGATTATTAAAATAATGCAACTCCATAGCTTCTAAAATGCATTTTCATGAGCTTCAGCTTGTAGGCACATAAGGAGAACATTTTAATTGAGATCATCCCTAAGCAAGCACCATTTACTAATTGACCAATTGCACTATCTGGGGAGAGAGTGGTATATTAAGAAATATCTGGTTCTTGATTCATAGCCAAGAAGAAAGTCATTTGGTAAACTAAGTTTCTCTTCAATTCATAGAAGAATTTGCTGCACAACTAGAAGGGAAGACATTATTCAAATTGAGCCATTTACAGAAAACCAGAGTAGAGTTGAGAAATGTTTATTTTTATCATGCCCTGTGTTCTTCCAAAGAAAACAGACTCCTGCACTCCTCAGCTCCTCTCCTGCCAGGAGAAATATCTCACAGGGCTGTAATGGGGTAAGAGCTCACCTGCACCATGTCACATCTCATCTGACTTCTTGTTTTTTAGTACCAGGGATTGAACCCAGGGGTGCTTAACCACTGAGCACTTTTTTTATTTTGAGAAAGGGTCTTGCTAAGTTGCTTAGGGACTCATTAAGTTCCTAAGGCTGGCTTTGATCTTGCAATGTTCCTACTCAACCTCTTGAGCTGCTGGAATTACAGGTGTGTACCACTGCACCTGCCTCTTCAATCTTCTTATGCCAACAATATGGAACATTGTTAGTGGCACATTAGAATAATCAGCACTCCCAAATGAAGTCATCTTCTCTCATGTGACTCCCTTGAAGGCTTTAGTCTCTGCATATTTTCTGTGTTCTTTCATGAATCTTTTCATTGGCAGTTGAACAAGCAAGTGCCCTATCATGAGTCAATATGCAGAACATGAAGATTTCTTGATCTTATTTGTATCTTTTCTGTTGTCTGCATTATTTGTCTTGACTATGTCAGTTGTCCTCCTTGATGTTGTACCTTAGAATTCTCTTCTGCTTTCTTTCTTAAAATTCTCTCTGTTAGTCAGGGTTCTCCAAAGAAAGAGAGCCAATTGTGTATCTCTGTGTGTGTGTGTGTGTGTGTATTGATAGATGACAGATAGATTGACTTAGCACGAGTGATTGACTCATGTACTTGTGGAGGCAGAGAAGTTTCCTGGCCTGCTGTCTGCAAGCTGGAGGCCTGGGAAAGCCAGTGGTGTCATTTCGAAACTCCATGTCTGGAAAGCCTGCAAACCACAGGAACCAATGATGTAAGTCCCAGGCTGAGTCTGAAGGCCCAAGAATGTCCTATGATGTCCAAGGGCAGAGAAAAGTGAATGTGCCACCTCAAGAAGAAAGTAAATTCACCTTCTTCTGAGTTTTTGTTATCCAGGGGTCCTCAATGGGTTGGACGATGCTTGGCTATGTTGGTGAAGGCAGCCCTTCTTGGCTCAGTCTGTCTGTTCAAATGCTAATCTCTTCTGGAAACATCCTCACAGATACATCAGAAAATAATATTTACCAGCTGTATGGGCATCCTTTAACCCAGTCAAGTTGACACATAAAATCAATCATCACATCCCTTAAAAAATATATATATAAATTCCTGACTTCTTGGGTATTTTTACTGTGAACTCTAAAGATTTTTTTAAAAAAAATTTTATTTGTTCTTTTTAGTTACACATGATGGTAGAATATATTTTGATTTATCATACATACATAGGGTATAACTTCCCATTCCTGTGTTGTACATGATGTAGAGTCACACTGGTCATATATTCATATATGAACATAGGAAAGTTATGTCCAGTTCATTCTACTGTCTTTCCCATTCCCAATCCCACTTCCTTCCTCCCATTTCCCCCTATCCAATCTGGTAAACCTCCACTCCCCCCACCCCCCACCAGCCTATTGTGAGCCAGCATCCACATATCAGAGAGAACATTTGGTTTTGGTTTTTCAGGATTGGCTTACCATTCCATTTTTGTTACTATAGCTCTGTAGTATGATTTAAGTCCTGGTATTGTGATGTCTCCTGCTTCACTTTTCTTGCTAAGGATTGCTTTGACTCTTCTGGGTCTCTTATTTTTCCAAATGAATTTCAGGACTGCTTTTTCTATTTCTATGAAGAACATCATTGGCACCTTAATAAGAATTTAATTGAATTTGTATAGTGCTTTAATGTGGTCATTTTGACAATATTAATTCCGCCTATCCAAGAACATGGGAGATCTTTCCATCTTTTAAGGTCTTTTTCAATTTCTTTCTTTAGTGTTCTGTAGTTTTCATTGTAGAGGTTTTTTACCTCTTTTGTTAGATTGATTCTCAAATATTTGATTTTCTTTGAGGCTATTGTGAATTGGATAGTTTTCCTAATTTCTCTTTCAGTTGATTTATCACTGATATATAGGAATACAATTGATTTATGGGTATTAATTTTATATCCTCCTACTTTGCTGAATTCACTTATGAGAATTCTAAATATTTAAGGATGTATATCTCAGGCTCCATTGCAAGTGCCTTTTAATTTCACTGGGAAGATAACACAAATATCTAGTCAGAAAATACTGATGTGAGAATTCTTAGGAGGTGAGCAAAAATCCAATGGACTTTCCATGAAAGAAGTGTCCTGCTGAATGCTTTATCATCACATATTTGATACATTTAAGTGTCCCTATGACTTTTGTTCCTTCACTCAGCCAGCATTTCTATTCTAGATAAGCTGTATCAACCTGATGGACTATTTTATCTTAACTTTCTGGATCAGTGTGCTTCCCTCAAACTGATAATTTCATATGTTGGTTACCTTTTGCTGTATAATAAGCACTCCTATGTACCTCTCCAGTCTTATCTATTTCTGTTTTTCTCATCTCCCACTTTACCACTTTCACCCTGCATCCTCCAGCAATACTGTTATAGTCAATTTTTTTTTTGTTACTGTGATCAAAAGACCTGACAAGAACAGTTTTAAAGAGGAAAAGTTTATTTGGGGCTCATGGTTTCAGAGGTCTCAGTCCATAGATGGCTGACTCCATTCCTCAAGGTCCAAGGCCAGGCAGAACATCATGGTGAGAAGGTGTGGTAGAGGAGAGCAGGTCAAGACATCACACCAGGAAGCAGAGAGAGAGGGCTCTGCTCAACAAGGGCAGAAGCATGCCCTATGGACCCATCTCCTCCAGCCTGACCCTACCTGCCTAGAGTTACCACTCAGGGATTAATGTACTGATGGGTTAAAGCTCTCATAACCCAATTATTTTACCTCTAAACCTTCTTGCATTGTCTTACAAAGGAGCTTTGGGGGACACCACATTTCTAAACCATAACAAGTACTGATTTTTTTTTTTTTTAGTTCTGTTAACTCTCAGTCTCTCTTTGATTAGTGCATACCTTTTCCAAGATAGAACGCATCCTCTTCATCCCCCACTGGCCATTTTTTGAGTCAAGTCGTAATTGCAGGTTTAAGTTCAATGCTGTTTTCTCTCAGCCTTTTCACACTTCCCCCTAACTAGTTTCCATATTCCTACAGAACCCTGACAACCCCTATTACAATGCCTAGAATGTGTTTTATGATTGCTTGTTTGTCTGTGACATGGACTAGACTTAAAGTTCTTGACAACATGGACAGCATTATGGCCAGTAGAGTGATCTGCATGTTGTGAGGAGAAATTACAATAGGGAAGGAAGCAGTGGTTTCAAACTCAGATTGCTAAAACTTGACTTTGTTTTCGTACCTGAAGTATTTGAGAATGATGTGAACGTGGCAGGTGCAGAGAGCTATAGATGCAAAAGCTGTTTGTTCTTAGTGCCAAAAAATACCCTCTAAATTTTAGAGATGCTAGTTACCTTTTAGTATGAAGGCCAAGTGAAAAAACTGAAACCATTTATCCAAACACTAATATGAGACGTGTAAAGATTCTTTAAAAGAGATAGACATGTTTGTGGTTTATTATATTGGTTTATTGGTTTTGTTAAGTACCTTTAAGAATGCAAGTTTCTAATTCAACAGGTGTCATATTTGGAAAGATTCAGAGGATCACATAATGGGAACTGTCTACTTAGCTCAATCTGAAGACCATCCAGCTGTCCTTTGCCAGCTTCATTTTAATTTCTCAATCCTCAATTATAATAGAATTTGGGAACTGAATTTATTCTGTTTTTTTCTATATAGGCCTATCTTGTATACCACAGCCTTGTTCTCCCAACATCCAAAACTTTTTGATGTTTCCTTGGTACTATGTGGGATAAGCTGAACATCTTGCAACTTGAGAAATGATTCTTTGTCAAAACTGTGTGTCGTACGTAGTAGGTGGGAACCGTGCTTCTAGCAGAACTGAAATACTGGTGTCCATGTATGAAGTAAAACAGGATGGTTCATAGGAGGCAGGAATCCAAAAGGCAACTGGAACTGTTCTTTCTTTGATTTCTACAACCCTAGTCTCCATCCCCCAACCCAGCCCAAGACCCTGAATATAAAATATCAGGTCATCCCTGCTATCCTTCACAAATAGATCAATTGCCTTTCAAGTTCATCTAGCCTAACTCTTTAGACAATGAGGAAAATCATCTTGTTCTATATTACAATAAACTATCTCACCTTTTTATTTTCTCAACTAACATTTTCTTCCCCAAACCATTAGAGCACTGATAACTTCCATGCATGTGCTGTCATCAGCCACAGCACAATCACACCAACAGCAGCTCCTGACTTTGTATTTTGTCTTCTCTCATCTTTATGACTATTCTCTGTGTTCAAGAAACAGATAAGTTTTAGGATTTTAGGTGATTGGACAAAATCTTGCAGCTGGAAAGAAGCAGAGGTAGAATTTAAAACTCTCCTCTGCTTTCCCTTAGCTCAAGTCCTTAGCTGCTGTTCTGGAGTTGGTGTCATTGAAACATACTAGACTTCTTTGGAATTTCTGCATAATCTGCAAGTTGAATGCTTATCTTCAGATCTGTTTTGGTCAGGGACATTTTTGTGATTTGAAATCCTCCAAACTGGCCTGTAGATGTAGTAGTAAAAACTTAGAACTTAACCAAGCTTAGTATAGATTTTCAAGAACCTGTACACATCTACAGTTTTGGAGACCCAGGGTCTTTGCTCCATAGACCTGATGGAGAGCCCATCAGGTAAGTCCTTCCTCACAAAGCCTCAGAGCCTTCACAAAAGTTTAGGTAACCTTGAGAAAGAAAGACTAAAGAATGTCTTTTGTAAACAAATATGAGAAGGAATGAAATAATTGTCTGAAAACACCAAGGGAGTGCTAAGCTTGGGTCTTCCCAGTGGTTCCCAAGTACTGAGAAGCAGACATCAGATCTCAACAGAAAAGGAGCAGGACTAACCACAGTGGGCTGTTTCCAGGGCTGTACTGGTCCCACTTTCTAACAGCTCATGGAAGCTTTCTGTTGCACATTCAGGGATTTTGTGATTGTGGTTGGTTTACAACTAGTCATGAGGTGAGTATTTACACTATAGCAGATCATAAACACTACAAATGAGGCCTTTTTTTCCCCAAAGACTAGATTTACTATCATATCATTGGTCATTGAATAAAGAAGTGAACTTCCCATTGTTGAAAGTAGTCAAATAAACTTGGTGTTTCCTAAGAGATGTATTGCCAAAAAAAATATTATAAATAAAAAAAAAGGAATAAAGAAAAAAAAGATCTCTAAGGTCTTATCTAACTGTATTGCACTTTATCACTTGAATGCATTGATCATTCTGCTAAAGCCAGTGGAGTTTCTGTTATTTGATTACTGAAGCTGTGTTCACTGACATCCACTCCTTATCTGTTCCTAATCTCATCATTTGAATGTTTGACCCTGCTTTAAGTTGTGTTTCAAATTTAAAAATAAATTTTTAGATGTTGATAGACCTTTAGTTTATTCATTTATTTATATGTGGTACTGAAAATCAAACCCAGTACCTCAAACATACTAGGTAAACGCTCTACCACTGAGCCACAACCCCAGCCCATTTCAAATTTTTGCCAAAGAGTTTCCATAGTCCTGTGCCCTGGTGTCAGATGGCTTGAGTCTGAATTCCAGTTCCACTATTGACCAAGCATTTGAATTCCAGAAGGTTACATAGGTTAAGTCTCATTTTCTTTATCTGTTAAAAGCATATGATAAAAACACCTATTTCAAATGGTTGTTCTAAGTCTTCAATGATGCTGTCCACATACACTGATTAGTGAAATGTCTGGCCATGGTAAAGACCTAGTCAAGGTTAGTTATATTTTATATATGTGGAAGCCCGGGCCACTGTAAATTATGTCAATAATTAATATCAATTCTATTTTTTTATATCTCTTAAGCTCCAAATTGTATGAAGAATTTCAAATGTACACTATTTTTTATTTATATATATTTTTTACTAAATTGACTTGTTCTGTTTCTTAAATTGTATCTGGAACAGATTTTTGTGTATGTAGTTCTATTTTCTTACTAATATTGCACCGTACGTGATGCAGTCTTATGAGCCACCGTGTAATAATAAACAACAGATGTTTGCAAAGTTGGCTAATTACTGACAACATACAAAATGGCAGTTCAAGGGCTGGGGGTGTGCAGCTCAGAGGTACAGTGCTTGCATAGCATTCACAAGACCCTGAGTTTGATCTCCAGCACCACTTCTCCCCACCACCCCTGCCAAAGGGCTTTTCTTTGGAAGCCCTCAGACTCAGAACTTACAGAGGTTTAAAAAGAATGATGTTGAAAATTTCCCCCTCCTCTTAGTCTGAAGAAAATGATGGTGAGAACATAACAGGTGTTTATTTTGGGAATAAATTGTTCTTTCACTGAGCAAACACTGTGATATGTTTATGAAGACATGAGAGATGTGGACTCGCCCATAGTGATTTATAAGCAGAATAGCTCGTAACCCTGGTATGGAAAAAGCCAGTTTCTTGAACTTACAGAACCAGCTCCTTAAAATTGCATTCCTAAAAGGAATAAAAGTTTTTATGGGTAAGAAAGTGGGAGATCTTGTTGGCAGTCATTGTTTCTACAGGATATTTTGTTTTTTTACTCCCAGTGTTATTTCTGAGTACTTCATCGTCTAGGCATAGACCATCACTGAAATACAGTACATTATTCAGAATTGAAGGTGCATATGGTACTATATTTATCTTGCATATCCTATTAACATATATAATTTTTTTTCATTGTCAATGTTCTGGAAGTTCCTGATTGGCTGCCGAGATGGTGACACAGTTTCAGCCACCAGTCTTTAGTTGCAGCCCCAGCAGGCATTTCTCAGTGTGGTTTATCATGAATGAGGGAGTCATGGCCTGTATGGGTTCCTCTGTCTTAACAAAGGTTAACCTTGAGCATTTAGTGTTCTGATTCAAGTGTCCTCTGATTACTCATTTGCAAGAAGTACTCTAGGCTTTGATTAACTCTTTACCTTTGACATTTGGGCTACATGCTATATAAGATTATCTAAATGAATTCATCAATTAGACATCTCCTCTCCTTCACCTCCCACTAATACCATGGTGGTGGATGTGTAAGAAAAGAAAAAAAAGCGGTACCAGAATATTTAATGGTAAAATCAGATTCAATAGAAGCAGAGGTGGAAAAAGGAAAGCTAGTTACTTCACTTTTAACACACATGTTTTCCAGACGTTGGCTTTCTTCAGTTTTCATAATTACAATTTCAGGCAGCATCCCTCCACCCTAGAACAGTTATCACATTTGTGGGTTACCCATTTCCTGTGCATTTCCTTCCTCCAGCCCACCTCTTGGCCACATTAACATTACTCCATGTCACAATTGATACTACAGGTGGACACCACAGGTTTTGAAAAGAAAATGAAATGGAAACCTGTCAAGGTTGCTTTGTATTGAATTTTAATATTTGGTGAGGAGAGGCCACACTCTTGGCCAGAGTCAGACTTCTGAAAAAAAAAGTAGGTATTTCAGAAACCGTCACCATTTTTTTTTATGATCATTCTATTAACAAAGCAGTAGCTGGCTGGGTGTCTCTGAAGAGGTGAGAGTAGTCGGTGTAATGGCAGCTTTGAACTTGAAAGTAAAGTTGAGGGCGTATCCTCTTTTCTGGTCTGTAATTAACCAATGTTTCTGAAATCCTAGGTTAGGCTTGATTTCATTCAGTCAGGGAGATAGCATTCATATACAAGATTCAATCATCAACAACTCTTCAGCAGAATTCAGCAAGTTGGGGTTGAACTGTGTAGAGCAGTGTGCACACATGTATGTTCCTAAGTTAACGGAAGATGAAAAGATGAAATAGTTAAAGACCTCTTTGTAGGAGGAGGTAAGTTCAGAGCTGTGTCCAGAAAACTGGAGGAAGGAGGGGAAAGAAACTCAGATGAGTATAGTAGATAATAAAGTGTGTCAGGATCAGAAGTCAGGGCATGAGAAAAACATGCAAATGTCCATAAAAATCTAAGTCCTTATTCCCTAAGAAATTGATGCCTTTCTTGAATACATAGATATTCATTTCTTAAAAGGAATCGTTTATTCAAATGTATTAATAGCATTCAATAAGACTCTCATTTAGGGAATAGATTAGTGAACAAATTCATGTCAGAGATCATTTGGAAGCATGTGTCATTAGTTAGCATTTGATTTGCAGGGAAGAGGTCTGGAAAGAAAGGAGCTTCTCTTGAGGGTGTACCTAGAATCAAGGCCCAGTCATGGCCGACAAAGCCCTGAGTGATCCAGCCTTGCCTCTCTTTCCAGGTTGCTTTCTTCTGAACTATTCTTTCCAGCAATACTCACCTTCTTTCTCCTTTAGTTCTTGTCCACACTACAACCTTTACACTTGTTGCACTGCCTACAGAATGCTTGTGCCCAGGTTCTTGAGCAGACCAACTCTTTCTCATCAGTCTTATACCAGCTCACATTTCACTTTCTCAGAGACTGAAGTCTTTTTTTTTTTCTGACCATCACACCTAAAGAAGTATACTGAGACCCCTAAGCATTCAGCATAATATCACCCTCTTTAACTACTTAAAACCAAGGTCATTTATTTGATTCTTTGTATTCTGTGTTCTCCCCCTTAGGACAAGTACCTCAGGTACCTTGTTCGAAGCCACACCCTGCATGTAATAGGCACTTTAGAGCATAGGAAGCTTGGCATTCATGTTAGAGCATAGGAAGCTTTCATTCCCTAGATGCTGAACTGTTTGTTACAAAGCAGGAGGAAAGGAGTGAATGGCTACAGGCCTGGGGTGGCTGGTGTTGCTATGGCATCATGGAGCAGCACATTTCTTTTCCTTTATTCCTCTCCAGACCCTTAAGACCCTAGAAAGCAGCACCACTCAGAAGGGATTTTTCAAAAAGATGGACTTTAAAGGAACAATGGTGTGGTTTGGACAATTGCTAGTAAATTACATCAGGAAAAGCTGCAGATTTAATTTCCTTTTCAATGTATTTGTACATCACAGCCATTGCTGAATGACTTTTCTGCACGTTGAGCCAGAGTTCCATGTTTTACAGCCTGCCCCTTGAATCCTTCACATGCATTTTCTTGTGCAGAGCATCTTTCTGGACTTTGCACTTTTTTTCTCTTCTTAAAGTAGCACGATTGAGTCTGTCTATCCCCATAAATTATAGTAGAGCAGCCATTGTTAATTTTGTAAAAGAAGTTTGGAGAACCTGCTGTTTTTTCTCATTCTTGGGTTTCTCACAGTAGCACACCTCTGGCTAACTGTACAAAAGATACCTGAGTTAGTTCCATTTGTAGCTGAATTGGCTCTTAGGTGCCTGTCTAAGAAACTATAAAGTATATGTTCTTCAGTTACTTGGTTTGGGTTTATAAATGAAATTCTACAATGACTATGTCTCTTTAATGCATGCTAACAATGAATGATATATTCATTATTATGTAGTTGAAATGTACTTTATTTTTATGTTTTTCCAAAGAACTTATGGTACCAGAACAGATCACTGCTGGTGGCAGATTTCTTACTTGCTTTTTCTACTTCTATCTTTCCTATCTTCTCCAGTTATCATGCCCCAGCATGCCCCAGGTCCTGCTTCTCTGCCACCAGGCAATCTACCACATTGCTATTAATTTAATGCATTATCTTAACAAATGGGTAATTCCCCTGTTTCTTGACTGTTTAGTAATCTGCAATGTCCTTTTCTTCTTTAGCACTGCAGTGACAACACACATCCCTGCCAATCAGATATGAATATTGAAGGAGCCTGGAAGAGAGGCTACACAGGAAAGAACATTGTGGTGACCATCCTGGATGATGGCATTGAGAGAACCCATCCTGATCTGATGCAAAACTATGTGAGTGTTTGCTGTGGTCGGAAATCCTTCCTCCTTGGAAGGAGGACTCATATTAGGATTATCAGAAAGGGGGATTGCTACTGAACAATGTAGCAACAGATACAATAGGCTGTGTTTTACTTCTTTCTTGTAAAAAGTGAGCTCTTAAAGTACAGGAAACATGAGATAACAGTTTTCCACTTTTGGGTGCCCTTGAAACTGTGACCTACAAAAAGAAAGTAATAAGGGAGCAGAAACTCCACCACCAACACCATCTGCTACCAGCAACACCTGCTCTTCTCAACCATTCAACCAACCAGCCAGGTGACACTTTTTGTTTCTTTTATGGAAAAAAAGTAGACTTAGAATTGTTCTGAAGATATTTTGCTGGCACATTTCTTTCTCTACCTTTCTCTCTTTTTTTATTCTTTTAGTTGTAAATGGACACAATACCTTTATTTTATCTATTTTTATGTGGTGCTGAGGATCGAACCCAGTGCCAGGCAAGCAGTCTACCACTGAGCCACAATCTTTGAGCCCTGCTACCTCTCCTTTTTTAAGGATAGTAGTGATTATCCTCCCAGTAGTCTGTAGGAATTATCAATCTCCATTCTTAGGGAGGAACTGCAGATTCATTTAGTTCTCCTTTGAACAAAAGAGATGAGTGACAGCAGGCTGTCCTCACCCTGCATCTAAGCACATTAAGATAAACTTGCCCCTCTCCACAGCACAGAATTTTGAAGCTTAAAAGGAACTGCAGTTTAGTCTCCACATTTAATGGGGGAAGAATTGAGACCTAAAGACTGAAGGGAGTAATTCAAGGTCAGATACAAAATCGGAACTATGGCTGCCTATGCTTCAGCAGTGATGTCTTTCTTTTTACGTGCAAGAGGATTTTGCTGTGTGCTGCTGCTCTGCCTGCAAACAACTGCATTTGATTAAATATGAAAAGCCTTCACTTAATTGTGATTGCAATCTTTATGTTTTTCATTTTTTCCCTCAAAAGGAAATTTTCTAAAATTACCTGTATGATTAGCAGTGCTGGTTCCCTCTGAGTTCTTATGTTGGAGCTGGAGGGGAATAGAGAAAACATATTAGAGGAGCTATCAGAAGACCTGGGTTCCAGTTTTTGTTTGGTTCATTTCAGAACAGGGTAGAAATTTAACCTGCTTTAGTCCTCTGTTTTCTTATAAGTAGAATTGTTATATTAGATTCACTCCAGAATCCTTCATTACTGGCTACAAAGAGGGGCAACAGGGCCCCTTTTGTACAGGAAGCAAAAGTTTACCAGCTTTACACTTAATATATTTTCCTGAATTCCCCCAAACATTTCAGGTCCTATGCACTAGAAGTTATTTTCAGAAACATGAGCGTTTGATAAATACAGAAAATAAAGACTTTTGCAAACATTAAAATTAGGAATTATTGTAGGGCATAAGAAAATTTCAAACATCTTAAAATAAGATGTTTTGAATAATGATGTAAATTTGAACAATGGTAATGATCCAGTAAATTCTTTGTAGTATCTGGAAATTTTTCCTAAGTATTTTTAAAAGCAAACAAATAAATCTAACTTCAGTTTTGGAGGTTCTGTTTCCTCATTGTGTAAACTTAGCATAAGAAAACTTTATTCATCATTTTGGTTGGTCCAAAAGCCGTTGAGTGTTAGTATAAGTCTGAATTGCAGTCTCTTTTATATGAGATTCAACATCTGAACCCAGACAAATGTTTAATAGGGGTCCCAAGGTGCTTAATAGAATAACTATCTAATATTGATTTAGTTGGCTTGCCAATTACATGTGAATAATTTTTGTCTTCTAACCTCCTTAATTATGATAAAGAAGTTGCAAGTTCAAGAATTCAAGTAAGGAATAAGGAATGAATCTTGAGAATAAATGATGTTGCTTCCAGGTATTTGAGGAGTACTTAGTGGAAAATGTCATATTTGAAACATACACGTTTCATGACCCAGGTCATTCCAGGTAGATGGGGAACAGTGCTGGCATAGTGGAGGCAGGATCTCTTTGGTGTGTTTTGAACACTTCTTCACCTGAAGGGGGAAAATACAGAACTGATAATTACTAATCCAGCAGACCCTCCCTAAGGCATCTTGACACCAGCAAACCATGAGTTATAAGTTAACCTAATTACTCTCTAGCAGAAATGTGTTTAAGATTGTGTGAGCCTGTGGGTCAGTGGCTAATTAATGACTGTCATTTCCTTTCTCTCATTCTCTCCTCCATGGCCACAGGATGCTCTGGCAAGTTGTGATGTGAATGGGAATGACCTGGACCCAATGCCTCGTTATGATGCAAGCAATGAGAACAAGTAAGGCTCAAGTGAGGGGTGGTTGCAAGGAGTTAGTTTTTTTGCTCATACTAAGGAAAGTATTTTCTTCAAAATCCTTGGTAACCAATGGGCCTAATTTACTGCAAGATAAACAAGCATCCTGCAAAGTTGCTGAGTATGAAAAAGGAGTGGTTTACAAATTTAAAAAGGTTGCAGAGAGAGCCCTGGGGACTGGCTCAGCATTTCCATATCTTGAAAATGGAAGTGGAGGATATCACCCTCACCCCCGCTCAACCCATTTGTTTAAAGATAGGAGTGCTAAAGGGAGAGGCAAAAGTGCCCCCCCAAAGAGTTACTTGATTCAATTAAATTCAATAAATTTGATTGGCTACTGCATTTGAGGCCACTGTCAGGGGCTTTATTATTTTGTTTCTCCTTTGCTCTCTTCTCTTTGATTAGGTTTTCCACTAATATATAGGAAACACCTAGGAGAATTGTTGCCATCTGGGGAATGCATTACCTTTCTTATGTCCCTCCACAGCCAAGAGGCACAGTTCCGCTTTCCAGTTCCTATAGTAGTTTTTAGTGAATGCAAACTAAATGGTACATCCATTTGATGATAGATTATTTTAACATTCTTCAGTAAGTAAGTGGGATTGGTTTTTCTTACTTATAATGACCCAGATTCTTTAACAGATTACTTGGTATTTCTATTCACTATATCACATTAATTAGCATCCCCCCCTTTTACTGCAAAGCTCCTCTAGGATAATTATGTGATTTAGATATTTTCATATGAATGTTTATTTACATGTTTTAGGTTGGGATCACAAAAGTTGCAAGGAAAACAGTCCTTCTCATTTATTATGTGCTATTTGCAATCTCCTTTTTTTCTCTAGGGGAAACTTTCTCCGCTAGTCATATTTAAGTAAGTCAATAAATTTAGATAAAAGCATATGACCTAGAAAAACTGTGACTATGCATTTGTTTTTATTTCCATCTACAAAGTAGTCTCAACAAAGTAGCTGTAGAAATATGCTGTTTGTTCATATTAACAACCAAGTTAATATGACAGATCAGAATCCGTGGTGAAAGCTTTAATATACAAATTGATATAAACTTTTCCAGAAGTGTCAAACAAAAAGAGAACGTGGCTAAATTGAACTGGATATTTTTCTTTCAGATCTGATTGTTATTGTTTAAATCGTAATGTTGAGTGAATTTTACACATGGGGTTAGAGTTTCAGACAACAGAAGCTGATGTTTTTTATCCTAATTTACAAACTAGCATGAAACAATGAAGAAGAGACTTGAATCACTCAGTACTTAAAAAGGCACTAATGGTTTACATGCGAGGGAATATGGAAAATATCTACCTACCTCTCACTTTTGCTGTGAATCTAAAACTTCTCAAAAAATAGTCTTAAAAAAAGATAGCACTGATAAATTTCAGTATACAGTTTGCCCTGCTGTCATGCAACATATGCATTCCTAATATCCACTCCTAAAAACAAGAGCCTCTGCAGAATCCTAAAACACAGTGATGAAAGCATTGAGTTGGAGTCCAATACTCAAAACCATGGTCGGTCTCTCTCTCTCTCTCTCTCTCTCTCTCTCTCTCTCTGTCTCTCTCTCTCACACGTGCACACACACACACACCACACACACCACACACACACACACACACGAAAGGGATCTAATAAAATGGTAGCCCAGTTTTATATACGTTAATTAGTTAAGAAATATTTTAAAACTACTTTAAAGGTGTCCCTTAACCTTGAACGAGAACCTGAAATGTGCCTCTGGAAGTGTATGGTCATTATACCTACTCCCATTTGCCTTCTACCCTGTGTTCAAGAGAAAAAGAATAAGAGAAAAGGAGATCAATGTAAAAATCAAGAATAAGAGACACAGAATAGACAGGGAAAAAAATAAAAACAGCCAGAGAGAAAGAGGGGAAATTTAAGCAGAATGGAGGGCATTGCCTTCCACCCCCAGGATGGCCCTTGTCAGAAGAATGGCAGCTTCTCAGTTGTTATAGGAAGTGGGAGGAGGGTTATCAGAGGGCATGGAGAAGTTGCAGTAACAGATGTGGCTAAGTGTGGACTGTTGTGTCTCTGAGGCGTGTAGCTCTTTGTGTTTTATGTACTCCTACATGGCTCAGTTCATCTGGGCATGTTTTCTGCATTCACCTAGAGTTTCTGTGACAAAATCCTGTCTAAACAAATGAAAATTTCACGTATGCTCAGAATATTCCCTGATATATCAATCATGTTGGAAGAAATTGGTGTTTTTAAAGCAAACGTTATAACAGAACTGTGTTATATCTGCTCACTAAATTTACCACATTAATAATTTTATAGTCAAAAGAGAAGCAGGAAAACTATAAGAAAGTCTAGATCATGTTAACATCTGACGTAATCCTTGTGCAGGATTTCCATGAGGGGACAGGTAAAAACCTAAGACCAATATGCTGATCCCTGTAACAAGTTGTATCTGAATCCATGTGGGGTGGTTTTGCACTGACATTCTCACTGGCAATGACAACTGTTCTCTGAGGGTGCATCTGATCTGGCTAACCTCCCTAACCATAATCTCTGTGTGCAGACATTCTTTGAGTACCAACTTTGATGGCTTTTTACACACTACCCTTTTAAAACCGTGTTCTTTGTGAGGATTCCTTTAAAACTTGGCTACTCCCCAAGACCTTTGTTCTTGAAGAATCCCTGAGGTCATTTTTTCTCTGGGGTATTCTAGTGTGTCCTGTCTTGACCCATTCTAAGCACTCTTCATGGTTCAGTGCGTGCAGTGGGAGTTTGCTGGAGGACCCCGGCATTGTTCCAGATGTGTGCTTAGGTTTGTAGTCTTGACAGTGAAATATGGCATTTTTGAACCAGCATTCCCTACCTCTGTTTTATGGAAGTCAGCTGTCTCCTGGGGTATCAGATGTCCCTTTAGTTCCTTTCAGTCATTCTGTCTGATTTTTTTTTCTTGACTGACCAAGAGCATGTATTCAGGCATTTGTGGTTAAAATATCCTCTCTGCTTTTGAGGCCACATTGATAGACATGACTGATGGATCTGTCTGTAAGCATGGATCCATAAATGGATAATTCTGTTTGGATAGAATTCATGTAGCATTAAGAATTTGGAGTGGGTTAGTAATTTGAAAGAACTGACTTTTAGCTCTGGATCTCCTTGAGTGATTTGCTTTATCATCTTTAGGTCTACTTTGGGCTTTGGGATTTTTTAAATCTCTAAAACGGTATCATAATACTTAAATCTAAAGAATAACAATAAAATATGTAGAACCTCAAGATACATAATACAGAGTACAAAATAGGTAGTAGATAATTATAGCTGTTATCACTGTAATTATGTGTTCTACCCATATATCTAATTCTTTATAATCAGTTAAAAATTATAATTATCTCAAAAATATGTGTGCATATGAACATTTCAAATCTAAATTAAGACTTGGAAGTCTTTTTATTTCTAGGGTTAGAAGTTAAGATGTTTCTGTTTAAGAGCTGGAAGGTGTGACTCATTCAGTCCAGTCTGTTCTTTCCCACCTTCCTTCATGAAGTAGAGTGCTTAAATTGGAAATAGATGGTGAAGGTGAGAAATCTCTTGTCATCATTGGAATAAGGAAATTGAGGCATATGCTATACAAACATCTGCTCATTGTTCTATCAGATGAGTGGCTTCAGAGCATATTTGGAATCTTCATGCTTGGATGTATTTGTTCACTCATTCAACAAGCATTCATTGAGACCTTGCTGTGTGAGTGGCTCTGTGCCAAGTGCTTGGGTCCAATATGAAATGATACAGGTTACTGATGGGCTAAGCTAGGAGATGATGGTAAGAAACCATAATGCCTGAAGGATTTTCAATGCTAATGGAGAATATACAGTATACCCTCAAAATATCATGCAAATTATCTCTCTCAGGCTGGGATGATTACATTTCTGGTGCCAAAGCTTTGGAGTAATGGAAACACCTCTGAAGTATTAAAGTTATAAAAATTATTTTCTTGTCACTTTGTGAAGTCCCAATAACTTAAGGTATGTCAGAACCCAATAACTGATGCTGAAGAAATAACATTAGGAGAGGAGACCATAAAGCCTGCCTTCTGAGTTAACTTTGCCTTCTTTCATATCAGCTTTGCATTCTTGTGGAATTAAAATAGAAAATACCTCCCTACAAACAAACTGTCTCCTGGCATCTCATACCCCACTACTCGATTTCTGATAAGTGAATTATTGATGTCCGAGTTAGATCATCCCTTCCCTAGGTTGTTCCCTGTTAAATGTTCTCTCTGATTAAGTCATAGAAACATATTTGATAGGAGATGAAACCAGTGCATTATATTTTGGATGTGTGGTGTGTAGCCCCAGAGTCTAATTTCTTTTCAAAATAAACCAACCTTGGGCTGGGGATATAGTGCAGTTGGTAGAGTGCCTGCCTCACAAGCACAAGGCCCTAGGTTCAATTCCTAGCACTGCAAAACAAACAGATAAACAAACAAACAAAAACCAACCTCTAAGTTAAAGACTCATTTTCTAAAAGGAATGGACTTCTTTCATTTGTTTCATTTCTCTATTTTCAAGGAAGAATTAACCAGGGTAATTGGAAATACATTTCCTGTTTTTTTTTTTTTAAGTCTTTCACTCATCATTTCTGGTTTTAAGAATGTTATGTTGCAGATACTATTGTGTGCATGGCCATCTCTTTCTTATTTCTGCAGATGACAGTTTTTCCAGAGATTGTGTTCCAAAGCAAAGCCAATGAATTTAGCCAATATTTTTTGATCATAAGGGAAATATCCTAACGCAGTACTACGAACAACAAAAAAAAAAACCCAAAAACCCAAACCATAATATCTATGACCTTAACAGGTAGAAAGTGTTATTTTTCATACTCACGATTTGACCAAATATATTAAGATAAAGTCATCCTATAGCATAGTAGGACATATAAAGCCTATCAAAGAAAAGTAGGGTCATTGTCAAAATTTGATTTTTTTTCCAAATATTTTAAAAACTTTTTTCCTGAATACTTTTGCAAAATAATATCTCCAATATATAGGCTTTGTAGTGATTATGTGGTCATTGATTATCAAATGAATTTTATGTAACTTCGACTATAAAAATATTACTGGAAGATTAACATATACAAATGAGGCAACTGTGAAAATTATCTCACACTTTTTATATACAACTGTCACAGTTAGTTCCAGCTACTATAACAAAGTATCTTCGACTGGATGATTTATAAACAATAGAAATTTAGTACTCAGTTCCAGAAGCTGGGAAGTCCAAGAACAAGAGAGCAGTAGATTCAGTGTCTCCCTTCTTCATGAATGGCACTTCTGTGTGTCCTCATGTCAGAGGGAACAAACAAGCTCTCTCAGACCCCATTCACAAGGACTGTACCCTCAAGACCTCGTCCCTGCTGGAAGACCCCTCCTCTTAACACCAACCTACCAGGAATTAGATTCCAACATGTGAATTTTGGTAGGATACAGAAATTCAGACCATAGTAAGAGCCATAGATTTTATGTTCATGAAAGGACCTGCAACAGATATTTAAGAAAAGTCATGTGAGTTTGTGATGCAAAATGAAGTAACTAACATTTTGGGTTGTTTTCTACCTTCTGGGATGTGGCCTCACATGGAGAGTCACAGCACTTGTAAGCAGAGGCTTCTCTTAGACCAGAAGCCAGCCATCCCTGCCTTCACCTCAGCGGACATTAGCATCAAGGTCTGGTGATCCCTCCCTTTCCATTCATTCACACTGGCCATGACGTTGGTCTGTCCCCCTTCTCTGACCTGCTTTCTTGTCTCTGGTCTCATCTCCTTCTGTTGCCTGACTAATATTTCTGAACAAAAATAAGAATATTCAAATCCTTTTGAAGCTTGATATATGTTAAAAATACAAGACCCTTCATAACCCACCTCCTCGTGATTTACTCTGCTCTGCTCTGTGTTTCCACTCCTCCTCTTCCTCCCACCTCACTCATCGGTCCCCTGTATGTGTCACCATCTGCCCCTGGAGAATTCCTCCTCTGCCTCCATCTTGTGTCACTTTCGCTGTGACTCACCCTGCCTGCTATGAGCTGGGTATTCCTCCAAACAATTTCCACGATACCAGCAAACTTATTCTTTTATGGAATTTTTCCTACTTTAGGTGGGGTCCTGTTTACCAATGGAGGGAATAAAAGGCAAGGAAAGATAGTGAGAAGATAATTTTCAATTAATTTGGATGTATTAATATGTCCATTTGGTCTTTCTTAGAATAATTACAAGCGTACTTAACTTAATTGGCTCATCTAGGTGAATTAGCAAAATGTATCCCAAAGTCACAGATCTATTAAATGATCTTGTATATAGGGGGCCTATATGCTGTAATTTTTTTTTTTATGTCTTCCACTCTATGTGCCCCAGAAAGCTGAGCTTTAGGGACAGCATTTGTGAACTCTCTGTCCTCTCATTAAATTTGGCTAATGGAAGTCTCAAGTAGATCAGTGGGGATGAAGGAGAGTGAAGAAGAGGTATGTATTTTCCAGTTCTCTTCATGCTGAGTCATTGGGGTCAACTGCATACCTGAAGTTCATAATTCCTTTCAGGTGGCCCTAAGGGTGACCCCTGGAGCTGCTTTTTGTACATACAAGTAACCACATCAGTGAAGAGAATATTACAGTTATTCCCTATTGATTCCGTACACCCTGCCTGTCTCTTTATATAATAAGTCCCTGTAATAAACACATTACCCATTTTAAAAGAGCCCAAGGTTCCATAATAGGTCCTCAACTGACACAGGTATGTTTGGTTTTTAGCCTGGTATCTTTGGTAGAGTAGAAAAGTTCAGATACCTCTGAGAACAAAATAACTAAATTCATGGGAATTGTCTAAATGGCTGTTTAGTGAAAGCCGAATAGGTATAAAAAATGGTTCTTTAACCTCAAATTCCTGTATACCTGTTACATGAAGTATAAGTATTCAACCTCTGAACACATTCATTATTCCAGAGCTCATAGTCATGATAATGCAACCTTCACACTCTTTTACTGTTTTTCTCCTCCAGGATTTGAGGACTTAGTCTCTTGGGGCTCTCAGTAACAGTTTGATAAAGAGTCTGATTGATGCTATAAGTTAAAATGAAGTTTTGGTATAATTTATGCAAGCCTCCTGTACTGTTGACATGAATAATTGATAGTTGCTTGAATTTAAATTTCTTATTAAAAAAAAAAACAAACAAACTCACAAGTTCCTAGGGCCTCTAAAGCAGATGGAAATTGCAGTAAGGGAAAGAGGTAAGTATCCTTTTTAAATAATGGATTAAGCATTTGAGCAGATTTTCCAGACAGGTGTATTTATTTATTTTTCTCTTTTAAGCTTCTCCTCTAACCTCCCTTTTGGATCCTTATATTTTCTCTTGTATCCTTCTATCCTGAAATATGTAAAATTTGGAACATAAAAACCTTGAGAGGTCAATCTTAGCAGAATATTTCGATGTTTTTACCAACATTATAGAAAACACCCAAGAACTCTCTAAGTTGGTCAGCCAGCAGTTAGATGCTGAACAAGAAGGCAACTTAAGGGGAAAAGAACCTTTGTTTTATTTATTTCACTCCCTGTATGGCAAACGCAAAAAGAACATGCTGAGTAAATGCTAAAACATTAAAACCTCAAGCCTGCAGACTGTTCATTTAATGTTATTGAGATATTATTTAGATATGGGTTTGCCCCTCATTCATATCAAGCACATTCTAAGTTAAAGGACTAAGTTTTGAATTTTGTCCTTATAAGCTAGTAGAGATGTCATTATTTTTATATGCAGCAATTCAGTTTATTACAATAGAAGCTTCTTGTCCCAGTGTACTTAAGTATTTGTGTGTGTGTGTGTGTGTGTGTGTGTGTGTATAATAGTGGGAGGTGTGCATTTTTACTACAATCCTTTAAAAAGGGTCGAAGGCTAGAAAATATGTCCTTTATTAGATCAATGCATATTTAATTAGTTCTCATATCACAGGTGACCAAAGAAGGAAGGGGAGTATAGTACTAACAATGCTCTGCTTCTAGAAAAGACCTAGACAAAAGACCTAGTCTTTTTCTCCTTTTATGTCAGTGACCTTGGGTGAATCTTCTTATCAGAACTTCCTTTGCCACTTCAGTGTCTTAATGTACCTGTTTAACTCAAACAACCAAAAATATGTAAACTTGTTTCAACTTGACTATATCTGGATGCAATGTAAGCATAAAATAATAAAATAAGCACATCTGCATAATGACTCATTTACTTCTCACAACTCACATTCAGAGAGAAGTCTAGAGAGGTTAATGGCACTGAGTGGCAAAGTCAGAGTTTCTACTCATTTGTTCTCATACTATCTTCTTACCTGCATAGCTAAATTAATCTGTGGTCAAATAGACAAAATTATTTTGTTGGCTGAGCACGAGCTTCAGTAAGTTTACTGCCTATGAAAAACTGTCATCACCAGAATGCCGAAGCATTATTCCTATAAACCTTTAATAGCCTGGCTTTACTAAGAACTAGTACCTGGGCTCTGTACTCTCTCCAAAGAGAGGTCTTTTGTTCAGTGGAAATAAATGAAGGCTATCCAAATGATCCCAGATGTTACTTATTCAGATCTCACAAGGAGTCAGTTATTGGCACTTGCAGAGACTCAAAGGCAGACACAGGACTGGGAAAACTATGTAGTAAAAAAAAAAGGAAGGAAGGAAGGGAATGTAGAAAGGAAGGAAGGAAGAAAGGAAGGAAGGAAGAAAGGAAGGAAGGAAGGAAGGAAGGGAGGGAGGGAGGGAGGGAGGGAGGGAGGGGGGAGGGACAACAGACTTTAGAATTGTTCTGATTAGAAATTGACTTAACTTTCCTATGTTCATATATGAATACACAACTAGTGTAACACCATATCATGTACAACCACAAAAGTGGAAGTAATACTCCATGTATATATGATTTGTAAAAATACATTCTACTGTAATTTATAATTAAAAAGAACAAATTTAAAAAAGTTGACATGGCTAAGCTGGATCTTGGGTCCCTTTGTTGTCAAACATTTCTACTAGTATATATTAACAGGATTTTGTTGTTTTTAATTAAACTGAGTATTAGGTGGTCCTAATATAAGAAAAAGGTTTTTGGAAACTGTATCAAAATGCCATAGGTATGGACATTGATTAATATTATTATTATAGGTGAAGATAAATAATTAGATAAAGTTGTGGTCTGTTTCCTCAGAAGACAGGTGGTTTGTTTTCACCTTTCTTTCTTTGGACATATGGAATCTTTGAGGTTGGAATCAAAAGTAAAAGACATTTTCCTCATGTTTTTGCACTTAAGTGACAATCTTTGGAAGTGTTCTGGAAATGTGGTCTGTGAAAAAACAGATTCTCTGTAGGAGGAGAAGACTGAGCCCAGGAAAACCCTATGGGAATAAGAAACCTTCTCTTACCCTAAGAAAGGAATGAGATCATGAGGCTCTGTCTGACTCCGGGGACCTGTGGAGGACTGTTTTGCCTATGAAGCACCTAAAAGAGCTCCAAGGAATTGAGAAGGGTAGTAAGGAGAGTACTTGGGATTTCCCTACAGATTCTCTTGAATCCATTCGTTCTCTGCACTCATCAAAGCTGCCATCTCATGAATTTTTAGAAATGAATGACCTTTGTTAGAAGAGTTTACCTCTTCCTATTTTTAGATATCCACACAGTCTGCATATAATTTACATATGCTAGTAAATGCATTTGAATTTGCATGAATTGCGGATAAAATACCTTGTAGTAACATCCTTGGCTGAGATTAGCTGACTGCTACAGATTTTGTATGACCTTCCTGCCCTTGATTGGCATTCCCTTCTTCTGAGGTTCAGCCTCATAGGATTACACCCCCCATACACCTGTCCCAATTACTGGGACTCTCTAATTTCCTCCCCAGTGATCTAGCCCTCCATGTATCAGGTTGTCTCATGTCTCTTTCTTTTTCCACCATTCTGATATCCTGATCTCTACATAAGCACTAGTATTATGCCGTCATGAGAAAGAAGCACGTTTGTCTCCAGCAATTGGCCCAGTTTCAACATCAGTTAATTGTTATTCGTACTCAGTGACCTGATTGGAATTCACGTTGGATGGCAGTTTCAGTTGACCTGTGTTGTTAATTTTATTGTTTATCAGTCTCTTCATGAAGTTTATTTTACTTATTTTTCCTTCCTGAGTGACTGGCAAGTTTCTTTACGTCTTCCAAAGCAGTGGAAAATAGTCAATAGTGTACTTAAACAAGAACACCTGATTGTTTTGTTCTATTTCTTACCCAGTCATCTCTTGCATCACATACAGAGTAATTGGAGGCATTGCGCAGTAGAGCATCTGAGGGGAACTGGGTTTGAATTGAAGAGACTGAATCAAGGGACTTGACTTAATTGAAATTTCATTCCAAAGGGGACAGAAGGTGTCCCCCAAAGTGAGAAACAATCTCAGAAGCAACCCCATTAACAAACATACTTTTTGCTTTATCATCCCTACTTTGAAGCACAATAATCATGGGACAGCAGTGGCCCCTGTCATTATGACTAGTTTTTCCCACAACAGAGATGCCATAGTGCCCATGGCTTAATTCTCTCATAGACTGAATTAATATGAAATTGCTCAGCCCTCTGTGGGGAATAATACTGGTGACATTGTTATGGTAGAACCACATTCCACAACACAGAGGTACGAGAACAACACCCATTTCACTGGTGTATTTGTGTATTCATTCATAATTGTTAAAGTCTTTGTAGGCTCAATGCAAATAAGAAGTGATTTGAGCAAGCCATTACAAATTGCATTAATGTTCTTTCATATTTAGTTTGTAGGTACTTTTTTTTAACATTGGTTCATTCTATTTATGCTCATCCAATTTTCTCATTGTGTTTCTGTGAGCTTCTTTTAGAATCCCAACTTAAAACCTATTTCAATGATAAGGGATACTAACTCATGTATAATTTATCCTAGTTGAAACAAAATGCCCATAATTCTTTTTTTTTTAATTATTCATTTAATTTTGATTCATTGAACACAAATGGAGTACAGCTATTGTTTCTCTGGTTGTACACAAAGTAAAGTCACACCATCTGTGCATTCATACATGTACACAGGGCAATGATGTCTGTCTTATTCTGTTATTATTCTTGCCTCCCCACCCCGACCCCACCCCTCCCTTCCCTCTATGCTATCAATCCTTCCTCCATTCTATCATGTTTTTCCTTGTCTTTAGTTAGGGAGCTGTTATTTTAAGAAAGTTTGTTAAGGATAGTGTACATCTCAAACTCACAAAATATTTTTCTTAAAAGATTTATGAGTTTCTGAAATCTATATGGATAGTACACATTCATAAATTTCTATGACATATATTTGGAGTAAAACAGGAAAATGTGTGTGGAGGAGGAAGGAGGCCTAAATAACTGCTAGATAAGTTGTTTAATAAAACTGGATAATCCCTTTATAAACTAAGAGAATATATTGAGCAATACCCTATAAAATCAGGTCTGTGCTGATACATGGACAAACACCACATGGTGGTACTTGAAAGTTATTGTTATGTTGTTATAATAATTTTTAGAACTCATTATACATAAGCTTCTTATCTGGCTTTGCTGTGAGCAGTTCTGCAGCTCTGAGAAACTTGGTGTATGGTTTGGGGGAAGGAGCGGTGAAGAACTTTGTCCCACAATGAAACTGGCTGTTTTTGCCTTTAGCTATAAACTGAGCAAAGTCTAAATAGAGTTCAGCAGGGTCAGAATGTGTTTTTCATAGGAGAATGAGGAAAAAAAAGAATAAGACTCTGGTTCCCTTGAATGGCATTATTCCTTCTAGGCCACCTTAGACAGACCTCCCCTTCTCAAACAATTGAAGACTACTCTCCAATACGGCAACTAAAAATACTGAATACCACTATATCAGCTTCCCTTGCCATAGGCTGGTGCACAGGCCATGTGCTCTGGATTCTAAATCAGTAGCACCCGCTCCCAGTTAGCATTCCTGATCTGAAAATCCAAAATCCCAGACTTTTTGAGACCCAGCGTGATACCACAGGTAGAAAATTTGACACCGTGAAACTGTGTCATGCACAGAATTAAAACAGTGTATCAAATTACCTTGTATGTAATGTGTAATATATATTATGTATGTAATGTTTCACATAAATTTAATTTTTAGACTTGGGTCTCATTCTGAAGAGACGCAAATGCCTTATGTATGTGCAAATATGCCAAAATTCAAAAAAATATATACATACAAAATTTTGAAATATTTCTGGGTCCTAAAGAATTTTGAATATTCCTTACTCAACTATATTATACCATTAAAGGCCAGGTAAACTCTCACTCCCTTGCATTCTTCCTCTCAACAGACCTTTCTTCATGGATTAGGTCTGTTTTTCTTGATCCTTAATCTCTACTTGGTTGTTAAGTGTTCCTGACATTCTGAGCTTCCCAATATCCTCTGTGTGCATATGTATGTATGTGTGTGTATGTGTGTGTGCGCGTGCGTGCATGTGCGTGCGTGCATGCGTGTGTGTGTGTGTGTGTGTGTGTGTGTGTATTTGGTTTTGTTTTTGTTTTTCTCTATACCGGGGATTAAACCCAGGGATGTTCTATAGGATCTCACTAAGCTGCCAACTTTGGCCTTGAATTCCTCCTCTTTCAGCCTCCCAAGTCACTGGGTTACAGGTGTGTGCCACCATGTCCAGGCAATATCCTTTTAATTAACTACTTTTCTACTTAACTCAGTTGGTTATAGCAAAGAATCCGAAGTCAAATGTCATTAACAGTGCTACCTTCTTTCAGAGAAAGAAAATGAAAATGAAGAAGGTAGGTTCACATAGGTTATTAAATTGAATTGAGCTTCTGAACTCAAGTTCCTTATATCACATAATGCAGTCTGATTGGGGCCAGGCACTCAATACTCTTTTCATAACAATGGAGAAATTTTAATTCAGTGAGGCAATAGTAGCTAACTCTTCCCCTTTTAAAAAAACCTAAATCACAATCTCTTTTAAATTACAATTTATGATTCCTTTTAGAGTCGTGTTTGAAATAGAAAGTTCTTTTTATATAAAATAAAACAAACAATTGTAAATTTATGTTATAAGCCATAGAAATATTTTGTAGAGGAGTTATCACTGTAGGATAAATCAAGAGTCTTTTAGAAAATGACTGACCAAAAAGAACGAGCAATACTGAAACACTGTCTTTAATGACTGACAGTGCCTTTATTACTGAGCTCCTTACGAGTTCGTGAACAAAGGACATTTTCTTACTTAGTTATTTTATTTTATTTTTGGTAAAGAGGTAAAGGCAGAAAATATTTTCCCTTTAGCTTCTCCTTTATCTAAAACTCAAATCTGATTGTGTTTTCCCTCAGCTTTGTGTCACTACAAAACACCTGAGATAAAAAACTTAAAAGGAAGAAAGATTTATTTTGGCTCATGGTTTCAAAGGTTTTTAGTTCATTTTTACTTGACCCTGTTGCTTTTGGGCCTGTGGAAGGCAGTACATCATGGCAGAGGCACGTGGCACAGGAGGTCTGTTCACTTGATGGTGGCCAGAAAGCAAAAGTGAAAGAGAAGAAGGGGCCTTAACTTCCCAGTGACTTAACTTCCTTTCGATAAGCCCTTCTCTTGATGGCTCTACCACCTTCCCTTCAATAGGCCCTTCTCTTAATGGCTCCACCACCTTTCTGTAGCACCACAGGATGGAGACCAAGCCTTCAACCCATGACATTTTGGGGACATTTAAGATCCAAACCCTAATAAAACCCTTCGTGACCAAGTCCAGCCTCTTTAGGCATAGGTGTGGAATTCACAATATGTTCACTATCTGTTTAGCCTCACTACTTAATCCTACCTACATTACAATCAAGTTTTAACTAATCTTTTGGTAGCTGTCTGAAAAATGGCATCTTTCATTCATGCTATATACTGGTGAATGGTAATGGTTATATTGTTGTTCTGTGCTTGGAGATTTTTCAATGTAAGAATATAAGGTATTATCTTGACATGCATTTTCATTATTACTAATATAACCTACTTAGAAGGTGAGTATTGCAATGTCCCTGCCTTTCTTTCCAACATCCCTGCTCTGGGGAGAATTATTGCCTGCTTCCTTTCTTTCTTACTTTTTTCTTTTGGTGCTGGGGAGTGAACCTAGGGGTGCATATCCCCCCATCACCACCCCCCTTTTTTGGAGACAGGGTCTCACTAAGTTGCTGAGCCTGGCCTTGAACTTGGAATCCTCCTGCCTCAGCCTCCCGAGTCACTGGGATTTATAGGCATATGCTACCATGCCTGACTCCTTTCCACTTCCTGAACATAAAAGGGAAAGAAGAAAGTCCATGAAATACAAAGTGTTCAAATTTTCCTGTGAAGTATCTAAAACTCATGGCAGAAATAAGTGTAAAGTGAATATTAATTTATTCTTATGTTTGTCATTATTGTGTGAAAGTGCCTTAATTACCATTTTTGTTCTTTGGTTTTTATTTATCTTAAATGCCTCTACATAAAGATTTCAACAAGAAAAACTTCCCGGATATATTGAATACTTGCTTCTTGCAGTGCTTTCCCTAGCTAGAATTAAGAAGCAACCCTTATTGCCAGTTTATATACAAACTCTTGTATAAAATATCATATTGACTCAATCAGATGATGGTGTTCCTTGAGATGTTTGGGATGAAGGTGTGTAAAAATGGCCTGTAGTCTCTTCCCCTGCAGTGCATTCCTTCAGAAGGGACAGTGGTAACAGCTTCAGAGGGGATTGGACTATATGGCATTAGTGAAATGAGAAGTCTTAAGCCCCAACAACCTCCTGAATTTTTCTATTGCAAAGGGGTTCTCAAACTAGTGTGGGATAAAAATTGGTAAAGAAATAAAGAAATTCATTTTAAGGTGTTTCCATATATTAAAAGATAGACTTCCACTTGGACTCTTAAAAAAAATGACTGCAAATTGCATAGAAAGTAAATGTTGTAAGTTACCTGAGGCTGTGTTCATTAATACCGATTGATTCTTATTCTTAGGCATCTAAAAGGAAATTATGAATTAATTAACCTTTGATTTTGAGAGATTTGTTTGTTTGTTTGTTTCAGGTGTTATATGCTGGCTTTGCTTGAAATAAGGAGCCATATCAGTAGCATAAGCTTTAAAAAACTGTTTTCACTAAGTAATTTTAAGATGAAAAGGTGAAAATGGACCATGCACAAATAACTACTGATTATTATTATTATTATTATTATTATTATTATTATTATTGTTATTTTAAGTAATTCATTGAGAGATTTGAATTCTAGCCAGAATCAATCAATCTCTCTCTTTCTCTCTCTCTCTCTCTCTCTCTCTGTTTTTGCTGTTTTTGGTTTTGTTTTTTGTGTTTGTGTGTGTGTTGTGTGTAGTGTGTCTCGTGTCACATCCAACTAAATATAGTTGAGGACAATTTTTTTTTCAATGAAAGGAGGTGCTTTAACTTATTTTTATATCTTTATCAACTTCCTTATTGTATTTTTTTTTGCTTATTGACTCTATATGTTGATCTAAAAATTGAAGTTAACTCACTTTAATAGTATAAGTAGAAAAGATGAAACAACTCAAATATATTGGCCAACTTCAGATGTAGTACTTAGATGTTATTTTAACAATTAGAGATTTAAATATTAGAAATAAGGATCATATGTGAGTTGCATTTACTAAAAATGATACCATTTGAGGTCAGACATTTCTGCATGTATTTATCTTTTCTTAATATAAGGAGATTAGAATTAATGAGGTGAGAAATAGATATGGTGATATTTCTAAATTGAGGTTACAGCTAGAAACCAGGAAGTGAGTCTGAACAGAATAGGTATGAACATGAAAATCTGATATGGAGAAAGAAGCTCAGAGGTTATAGAAATAACATTGGGCAAGTCTTGTTGCCACTAGGGGACTTAATTATCTCCTGAGAAAATAGCCACTTGCAGTTTGCTGTGAGAATTACAGGTAGTGTATTCTAAATTTTCACAAAACCATAGTTCTACTACCCCATGTAATAACTCAGGGTGTTTGAACTCACTTGAAGGTTTTGTCATCAGATGAGCCTAGTGACAGAGCTCCAACTTAAATGAATTGTTGACATTTTTCATTCTGTTACTTTTTGGGGGAAAATTATATTCACCTAAATTTAGAATATTTGTGTTTTAAATATGCAATCAG
Source organism: Glaucomys volans (assembly GCA_020662805.1). Lineage (NCBI taxonomy): Eukaryota > Metazoa > Chordata > Mammalia > Rodentia > Sciuridae > Glaucomys > Glaucomys volans. The sequence continues at coordinate 472,999 of JAJEJO010003311.1, read as the reverse complement.
TGGAAATGATTCCTAGATTTGTGTGTGTGTGTGTGTGTGTGTGTGTGGGTGTGTGTGTGTGTTTATTTGGGTGGAGGGTGGAGTGGGGAGGGAGGGCCCCGATATTCTCTTGGAAAAACTGAGTCTATCTAAGAGCTATGGGGACCATCTTCACTGTGTAACAACTGGTTATTTCAGTGATCTTTTCAAGCTCTGATTTTTCAAAGTAGTATAAAAAAATAGAATAATCCTTCCAAATCTCTTCCAAAAACTGGGTCATGGTTTACTCCTTCTCTGGAAATCACATTTCTTCTGACATGCATTTACTAAGGGTATGTAGAAAAGGGACATGATCATAAGTTTTGAAAGTGGTTCTTGGATTTGAAATTTTCACATTTTATTATAAAATTTATTTATTGGATCTATATCAATTTGTCCTTCAAAGGATGATGAAAAAAAAAAAAACTCATGAGAATACTATAATGATCACGACCATGAAGAAGCGTTACAACTGTGAAGCAGTGGGGGATTGTTTGTCCCCATAGACAGCTCTGTGTTCCTGAGATGAAACCATGCTGCCCAAACTGATATAAGAGAAAAGTTTTAAAACAGTGATTATTTCAACATTCTTGTTCCAAAAATTTGATCTACCTTGTTTTCACCAGTTGGTGACTGGTTTCCATGGAAATGAAAATGGAATAAGCATTCCTCATTTTAGATTCTCAGCTGCCCCATGCCAACTGAGAACTGTAAATGCCATTTGGTTAACAGTGAGGATCAAGAATTCTTCTGTTTTAAAGTGGTAGAGGGAGAGGAAAAGAAAATATTTGCCAGGTCATTTCGCTTTTCTGTCTTTGAAAAGAATACTGCCTTGTGATTGTCTGAGCTAGCACAGACAATTATTGGACACATACAAAGTCTAACAGTGTCTCCCATGATTAATCGATCTAAATCATTTTTCCACCCTCCACAAAGTTTCTACTTCACTGTCATTAACTGGCCTGTGATGGTCTTCCTGGTTCTCCATTTGCTCTCCCTGAACAGGAAAGTGGTCCAAGTATTGGAAGGAGACAGTTCCATAACCTCAATGATCAATGACCTGAAAGGGGGGTGGAAACTGTCAATAAAGGAACTTCAGAGTGGGAGGTCAAATTAGAAAAAATTCTCACTTCTGAGAGAATTTTGGTTAATTTGCCATAGGATTTTCCATTTCTGAGATTGTCATTTATAATCACTACATTTACTGGAACTATTCCCTAGAAAGGAGAAAAAAAGTACTATAAATAAATGCTGTAATGTAAAGTGGTTAGACATCCATACAATTTTTGTCTCGTTTTATGACTGACCGGTTCAATCAACACGAATACTAAAATAGAACCCTCATAGAATTCGTTATTAATGTTTTATATTTGATATTTAGATAATAGATCAAGAAGGAATCTGACTGATATTCCTAAATATTATGCAGTGAGGTTCTGTGAACACACTGCTCTATGCCCCCATGTCCAACCTGGATGCAGGAAACCAGACATCGTCACTTGGGCCACCCCTGTGTCTCTAACATGTGTTCTCACACCTAGCCAAAGCAGGTAGTATGTCAACTAAAGATATAAGATCCTCACTGCTTGACTTAGAAAACTGCAGGAGAACTTCAAGGGAAGTCCCACTGATGCTGAGCATGCAATTCAGGGCCTGATGCTTTCCATCCTCACCTTGTATCCACAGGGGAATATTACTTTGAAAACTGTTTTGATGTCAACACCTCCTGCTTCCTAGTGATTCAGAATCAAGCCTTTAGGATATGGAAAGGGACTTGCCTAGAGGACACGCTGGAGATCAAGTTACTTCTTTGAGGAGAGTTACTCCACCCGTCACCATTTCTGCTCTCTTAAGAGAGGGCAGCAGTCCATGCTGGGCATGTGGTGCACACCTGTAATCCCAGCGGCTTGGGAGGCTGGGGCAGGAGGATTGGGAGTTTAAAACCAGCCTCAGCAAATTAGCGAGGTCCTAAGCAACTCATTGAGACCCTGTCTCTAGATAAAACACAAAAAAGGGCTGGGGATGTGGCCCAGTAGTTAAGCACCCCTGGGTTTAATCCCCATTATCAACAAAAAAAGAAAGAGAGAGAGGACAACAAATTTCATATTTTCTTACTTGAGCCACAGCTGGGTGATTTGGATAGGCATTGGAGAAGGGATTCATTATTGGGATAAATAGGTATTAAGAGGAAAAAAAAAAAGCATTAGAGCTGAATCTATTTAAATTGAAGCCTGAATCTTGTTATAAATGTAGCAAATGGTGCTTTATTTTGAACAATGAAAGTAAAATTATGAAAGTACATGTCATTTATTGTCCAACGGAGCATGCCATTATAGTCATTCTTACATCAAACAAAAATGAATCATGTTTAAAGTTGTAGTTTTTTCTGTAATATGATGAAATTTGAATTTTAGTAGGGTCGTAAACAGACACAGTTTGTAAAATCTTTATGGGTTGTTCCAAGGACCATTTGGAATCATTTTATTGACAAATCATTCTCATTTAAAGCCACTGTCACGTCACTATCCTGGTTGATTTTCTCTCTTCTGTTTTTACTGATCTCACACTTCTGATCCTTTTTCAGTATGGCTTTGAGTGTGACTGAAGCTGTTCTCAAATATTATTTTCATTCATTGTATAAAATCCTTTGCCTTTTGAAAGTTCATTAAGCAGTTGATTAGCGTGCTTTGCCTTGTGTTGTTGTTTGCATTTTATGTTTTCAGAGATGCAAAGTTATGCCCTGAAGAGGACAGGAATGCTGGAGCCAGCACTAATTTCATTAGTGGTTATATTATCCTCTCTGGTGCTGGGGATCAAACCCAGGGTCTCACTCAGGCTCATATACACTGTGCCCCTGAGTGACACCCCCAGGCTAGTAATGCTATTCTTGAATAGATTCTTTTACCTGCCCACCTAAAAAGCCTAATAAGTACGGTACCCTGCTAAAAAGAACCTGTGGACTCTGATCCAAATAGCTTCAATGTAACATCTTCTGAGCATTTGTCTCAGGAAAAGTCTCAAAGCACTATTACTTTGTTCTGACCCTAGTAAGTGTGTATGTGCCTGCAGATATATGCATTTTTTTTCCTTAAATATATTGTTCATTTACTGTTGCAGGATCCTTAGGGCTTGGCCTCAAGAGACCTGGTTCAAGTTCTTTCAAAGTAAGCTGGTTGTATTCACTTAGGAAAGTCACTTAGTTTATAAGAATCACAGGAAGTGGGGATAAGAATGTGTGTAGTGCAAAATCATTAGGGAGATCAAGTAAAATTAAATATGAGGATCTAGTTGAGACTATCTGGTGAATAGTAGGTGAGATTATCTGGCAAAATAATCGTTAAGAGATACTACACTCATTTATTTGATGTCTAAATCTAAAATTATATTTACCGAGTTGATTAATTTACATTTACTGTTTTATTCAGTATCAATATCAAGTCATAGCAAGGAGAGGTAGAAAAAGTAGAAACGTGTTTTTTGGTACCAACAAGATACAGGTGGCGATGGCTGTAGTTATGCTCCATGCCTAGAAACCAGAGGTCAGGGGAATGTATATTATGGCTCAAATCCTCCTAGTGACCATCTAGCTGAGAATCTTTTAGACATTTTCAAAGGGTTAAGAAAAAGAATATGTGTCAGAGACTGTGTGACCACATAAAACCTGTAATATTTACTACATGGCCTATTACAGAAAATATTTGCCCATTCCTATCAACTCTTGCTAGTGACATAATAAAATCCATCTTGTTTGCTATTTCTAAATGAAATATGATATATATATATACTAATCATTGAATTGATAATTAGAGATGATAAATTGTATATTGTTTTTAATTTTTTTTCCATACATGTGTATTGGGTAATAATGTCTGCCTCATTTTACCTTCCTTCCCATCCCCACCACCCCAACCCTCCCCTCACTCTCCTCTGCATAATCCAAAATTCCTTCATTCTTCTCAACCCACCTCCCACTATGGATCAGCATCTGCTTATCAGAGAAAACATTTGGCCTTTGGTTTTTTGGGATTGGCTTATTTCACTTAACATGATATTCTCTAGTTCCATCCATCTACCTGTAAATACCATAATCTCATTCTTCTTTAAGTCTCAGTAATATTCCACTGTGTGTATACATACCACATTTTTTAAATCCATTCATCTGTTGAAGGGTATCTAGTTTGGTTCTATACTTTAGCTATTGTGAATTGGGCTGCTATAAACATTGATGTGGCTATGTCATTGTAGTATGCTGATTTTAAGTCCTTTGCATATAAACTGAAGAGTGGGATAGCTGAGTCATGGTAGTTCCATTCCAAAGTTTCTTAGGAATCTCCATACTGCTTTCCAGAATGGTTGCACCAATCGATAGTCCCACCAGCAATGTATGAGTGTACTGTTCTCCCACATCCTCACCAACACTTATTATTGCTTTTGTTCTTGATAATAGCCATTCTGACTAGAGTGAGATGAAATCTTACAGCAGTTTTAATTTGCTTTTCTCTGATTGCAAGAGATGATGAACATGTTTTCATATGTTTGTCAATTGATTGTATTTCTTCTTCTGTGAAGTGTCTGTTCAGTTCCTTAGCCCGTTTATTGATTGGGTTATTTGTTTTTTTGGTGTTAAGTTTTTCAAGTTTCTTTATATATCCTGGAATTAGTGCTCTATCTGAGGTGCATGTGGTTAAAGATTTTTCCCATTCTGTAGGCTCTCTCTTCATGTTATTGCTTCCTTTGGTGAGAAAAAACTTTTTAGTTTGAATCCATCCCATTTATTGATTCTTAATTGTACTCCTTGCACTTTAGGAGTAGTGTTAAGGAAGTCAGGTCCTAAGCTGACATGATAAAGATTTGGGCCTACTTTTCCTTCTATTAGGTTCAGGGTCTCTATTGTAGTGCCTAAGTCTTTGATCCACTTTGAGTTGTTTTATGCAGGGTGAGAGATAAATGTTTAATTTCATTTTGTTACATTTGGATTTCCAGTTTTCCCAGCACCATTTGTTGAATAGGCTGTCTTTTCACCAATGTATATTTTTGAAACCTTTGTCTAGTATGACATAACCATATTTATGTGGGTTTCTCTCTGTGTCTTCTATTCTGTACCATTGGTCTATATGTCTATTTTGGTGCCAATATCATGCCATTTTTGTTACTATTGCTCTGTTGTATAGTGATTTCTCTTGCTTCACTTTTCTTGACTGCCTTTGCTATTCTGGGTCTCTTATTTTTCCAGATGAATTTCATGATTGCTTTTTCTAGTTTCATGAATAATGTCATTGGGATTTTAATAGGAATTGCATTGGATCTGTACAACACTTTTGGTAATATGGCATTTTGACAATATTAATTCTACCTATCCAAGAGCATGGGAGATCGTTCCATCTTCTAAAGTCTTCTTCAATTTCTTTCTTTAGTTTTCTGTAGTTTTCATTGTAGAAGTCTTTCACAGCTTTTGTTAGATTGATTCCCAAATATTTTTTTTCTGAAGCTATTGTGAATGGGGTACTTTTCCTAATTTCTCTTTCAGTGGATTTGTTGCTTGTCTGTAGAAATGCATTTGATTTATGGGTATTGGTTTTATATACTGCTACTTTGCTGAATTCAGGAGTTCTAGAAGTTTTCTGGTGGAATTTTTTGTATCTTCTAAATGTAGAATCATATTGTCAGCAAATAGTGATAGTTTATGTTTTTATTTTCATGTTTGTATCCCTTTAATTTCTTTCATTTGTCTGATTGCTTTTACTAGAGATTCAAGGACAATGTTGAATAGAAGTGGTGAAAGAGGGCATCCCTGTCTTGTTTCAGGTTTAGAGAGAATGCTTTCCATTTTTCTCTCCATTTTGGCCTTGAGCTTAGCATAGATAGCATTTAAAATGCGGAGGTATGCTCCTGCTATTCCTAGTTTCTCTAGAGTTTTGAACATGAAGAGGTGTTGTATTTTGTCAAATGCTTTTTCTGCATCTGTTGAGATAATCATATGATTCTTGTCTTTAAGTCTGTTGATGTGATGTATTACATTTATTGATTTATATATGTTGAACAACCTTGCATCCCAGGGATAAACCACACTTAATCGTGGTGCACTATCTTTTTAATATGTTTTTGTATGCAATTTGCCAGAATTTTATTGAGAAATTTGTGTCTGTGTTCATCATGGATGTTGGTCTAAAGTGTTCTTTCCTTGATGTGTCTTTGTCTAGTTTTAGTATCAGGGTGATACTAGCCTTACAGAGTGAGTTTGAAAAGGTTCCCTTCTTTTCTATTTCATGGCATAATTTGAGGAGTATTGGTGTTAATTCTTCTTTGAAGGTCTCAACTGAGAATCCATCTGGTCCTGGGCTTTTCTTGGTTGGTAGGCTTTTGATGGTGTCTTCTATTTCATTGCTTGAAATTGATCTGTTTAAATTGTGTGTGTCCTCCTGCCTCAATTTGGGTAGATTGTAGGTCTCTAGAAATTTGTCGATGTGTTCAAGTTTTTCTATTTTATTGGAGTATAAATTTTTAAAATAGTTTCTAATTATCTTCTGTATTTCAGTAATGTCCATTGTGATGTTTCCTTTTTCATCATGAATTTGAATACTTTAAATTTTTCTCTCTCTTTCTCTTTGTTAGTGTGGCCAAGGGTTTAGCAATTTATTTTTTCAAAGAACCAACTTTTTGTCAACTTCTTTAATTGTTTTCTTTGTTTCAGTTTCATTGACTTCAGCTCTGATTTTAATTATTTCCTGTCTTCTGGTGCTTTTGGTGTTGATTTTTTTTCCTAGGGTTTTTAGATGTAACGTTAGGTCATTATTTGTTGATTTTTTATTCTTTTAATTTATGCGCTCAATGAATGAAATTTCCTCTTAACACTGCCTTCATAGCATCTCAGAGATTTTCATATGTTGTACTGATGTTCTTATTTACCTCTAAGTATTTATTTTATTTCCTCCTTGATTTCTCCTTTTATCCATTCATCATTCAATAACATGCTATTTAATCTCCAGGTGTTGGAGTAGCTTCTATTTTTTATTTTATTGTTGATTTCTAGTTTCATTCTGTTATGATCTGATAGAATGAAGGGTAGTATTTCTGGTTTTTTTTATTTTTTGTATTTGCTGTGAGTTGCTTTGTGGCATACTATATGGTCTGTTTTAGAGAAGAATCCATATGGTGCTGAGAAGACAGTGTATTTGCTGAATGATGGATGAAATACTCTATATGTTAAATCTAAATCATTGACTGTGTTATTTAATTCTGTAGTTTCTTTGCTTAGTTTTTCTTTGGAAGATCTATCCAGTGGTGAGTGAGGTGTGTTATCGTCACCTACTATTATTGTGTTATGGTCTATTTGATTGTTGAAATTGAGAAGGATTTGTTTGATGTACATAGATGCTCCATTGTTTGGGGCATACATATTTACAGCTGTTATGTCTCTTTGGTGTATGATCCCCTGAAGCAGTATGAAATGTCCTTCTTTATCCCTTCTGGCTAATTTTGTTTTGAAGTCCACTTTGTCTGACATGGGGATGGAAACCCATGCTTGTATATGCAGTCCATGTGAGTGATATGTTTGTTTCCCAACCTTTCACCTTCAGTCCATGGGTGTCTTTTCCTAGGAGGTGAGTCTCTTGAAGAAAGCATGTTGTTGAGTCTTTTTTTAAAAAATCCAATCTGCAGTCTATGTTTTTTGATTGATGAGTTTAGGCCATTAACATTTAGGGTTGTTATTGAGATATGTTTGTGTTCCCAGTCATTTTGGTTTATTTTTGGTTTTTAACTTGACTTAGTTTCTCTTTTGATTGATCTTTCCTTTAGTGTAGTTCCTCCCTTTGCTAGTTTTCATTGTTGTTTTTCTTTTCCTCCTCATGGAATATATTGTTGAGAATGTTCTGTAACGAGGCATTCTAGTTGTGAATTCTTTTAACTTTTGTTTATCATGGAAGGCTTTTATTTCATCTTCAAATTGGAGGCTTTGTTATGCTGGATATAAAATTCTTGGTTGGCATTCATTTTCTTTCAGAGCTTGATATATGTTATTCCAGGACCTTCTGGCATTGAGGGTCTGGATTGAGAAATCAGCTGAGATCCAAATTGGTTTCCCCCTATGTGTAATTTGATTTTTTTCTCTTGTAGCCTTTAAAATCTGTCTTTATTCTCTGTGTTAGTAATTCTCATGATAAAATGCCTTGGTGTGGATCGGTTATGATTTTGTACACCTGGGGTCCTGTTAGCCTCTTGCAGTTGATTTCCATTTCATTCTTTAGATTTGGGAAGTTTTCTGATATTATGTTATTGAAAAGATTTTGCATTCCTTGATTTGTATCTCCACGCCTTCGTCTATTCCAATAAATCTTAAATGTAGTTTATTCATGTAATCCCATATTTCTTGGAAGTTCTGTTCATGGTTTCTTACCATCTTCTCTGTGTGGTCAACTTTATTTTCAAGAGTATATATTTTGTCTTCATTGTCTGAGGTTCTGTCTTCCAAGTGGTCTAGTCTGTTGGTGATACTTTTCATTGAATTTTTAACTTGGTTTATTGGTTCCTTCATTTTGAGGATTTCTGCTTGATTTCTTTTTATAATCTCTGCCTCTTTATTGAAGTGATCTTTTATTTCTGTATTTTCTCTCCAATATCATCCTTTATTTTGAAGATCAATTGAACTATGAATTTTCTAAACTTCTTCTCTGACATTTCTTCTGCTGTGTTGTCTATGGATTCTGTTGTTGGAACATCTTGGTTTGTTTGAGGCATTTTGTAACCTTTTTTTTTCATGTTGTTTGTGTGTCTTCTCATCTAGTGGTATGGAGCTGAGGCAGTGCAGATTCTCCCCTTGTAGTTTTATAGTATCCCTGAAGGTTTCTAGTGCCTCAACTTTAAGGGGGAGACTGATATTAACAGCACCCAATGCAAACAGTATACCTTAAACCAAATGGCTCCTATTAAGGCACTTAAAGTTTTGTCACAATCAACAGAAATGAAGTGTTCAATTGTTGTCTGCAATACCAACAGTAAGTTTACTGAAAGGGTTTATGGTTTCAAATGATGGACAGTGAGGGAACAGAAGTAGTGTAAGATGCAATGTTTATGAGGGAGAGGGAGTGAAGAGAGGTAAAAATGTATACTAAGAGTGAGGGAAGAATTAATAGAGGTTGGCTGTTAGTATGAGAGAAATGAGAAAGAGAGTCAGGGAGGCAGGGAGGTGAGAGAAAAAATATATACAGATTTTAAAAAAAAAGTAAAAATAAGAATAAACAATAAAACTGTAACATAATATTCAGATATCCCATTTCTCAATAAATGATGCATGAAAAATATTTGAATACAAAGATGATAGAAGTATGAGAGAGAGGGAGAAACAAGAAAAAAAAAAAGAAGGAAAGTCTCAATGGAAAATTGAATGATTTCTTCTGATGCCTTTCAAAAATGTCCTCAGCTTCTCTTCTTCCCTGATAGTTGGGGTTGTCTGAGCTTTGGTGTTAGCTCCGGTTCCGTGGGTGCCAGACTGGTTGGGTGGGTAAGCCAATAGGAAGATGCCCTCATACCCTCTTCCAGTCTTCCCACTCATTGTAGCTGACCCCTTCTTTTCCTGCACACTTCAGGACTCACTGAGCTGGAGAGAGCCCAGTTTTCTCCAGTTTCTTCAACCTGTGCCCCACCCCCCTATCCCAGCTACCTGCCCCTAGTCTCTAGCTTGCCACAGGCTTGCCAGACCCAGACTGGCCCACATAAACCCAACTACAATCTGATGGACTTGGCTTCAGCTTCCCCAGGCCCCCTTTTGCTGCAGTCCCAAGATCTCAATGACCTTTCAACTTGCAGAGAGACCACCAGGGATGCACTCACACAAATGAGTGACCCTGCAAAGAGGCAGGCAGATGGCAGCCACTACCACACCAAGCTGAAAGACCTCTGTAACCAGACCTGCACCCTGACATATCTCCATGCCCTGGCCTGTGTCCCTAGACCCAGGTGGTCGTGCCCCCAGATGGTGACAATGGTGGCAGCGGCAGCCACAAACCTGCAGGCTCTGGCTAGTGTCTTAAGATGGTGGCAGCCACATGTAGTCAAACGTGTGGGTACAGTGACAATGGAATTCCAGGCAACAGCGGGCAGCAGGCGATTCGCTGGTGGTCTTCAGATCATTTGCAGTCTAATGGGGGAGGATGGACGGGTGGATGTCAGGCGGTGGGTGACTGGTAGGTTAAAAGGTGGACAATGAGCAGGCAAGAGGTGCACAAATAGGCAAATGCACTAAAAAGGCAGGTGATATGCTGGAAGACGGTAGGCTACCAAGGCGGAAAAATGGGGGTAAACAGCAGGGAATCAGTGGGCAGTGATGGCTGCCTTGCAGAGAAACAGTATTTCCTCTGCTTTTATTCTGAGTTACAGAGCAACAAGGAATGCAGCCTCCCTCTAGTCTGCCATCTTGGATCTCCAAATTGTATATTTTGAAGGGAGGTGTGCCTTAGTTATTTAGTAATTCCATAATGTTGGTATTCTTTTGAATTTGTGTGGATGTAACTCCTTTCTTCCTTCCTTCTTTCTCTCTTCTTTCTTTCTTTCTTTCTTTCTTTCTTTCTTTCTTTCTTTCTTTCTTTCTTTCTTTCTTTCTTCTTTCTTTCTGTCATGCTGGGATTGAACTCAAGGGCACTTTACCACTAAGTTACATTTCCAGCCCTTTTTTTCCTCTTTTTTTAATTTTGAGACACATCTTGCTAAGTTGCTTAGGACCTCACTGAATTGCTGAGACTGACCTAAAACTTTGGATCCTTCTGCCTCAGCCTACCAGGTTGTTGGGATTACAGGCATGTGCTACTGTACCTGGCATGTGTGGATAGAACTCTGACAAACTTTGTATAGAGAATCAGGAATATCTATTGAAATGGTGACGTGATAGCTCAGTGAATATAAGATATTCAGGCTTCTCTTCTATGCCTTAAGACCTCTTGCCCAGATTGCAAAGTGACCCCAGGGCTAAGTACCTTGACTTCTCAGACCCGTAAGTGACTTGGTAACATCAAGGGAACCCTTACATAAGAATTCAATAGCCACTGTTTACCCGTATTTCAAACAAATAAGGATTATATAATAGTTACCTATTTTCAGCCCTTGCTCCTTGCAAAGTAAGACTAATCTTTGGAAATGTTTTGACAGTTTGTTCATGATCTGGAAGCAATCTCTAGCATCGTGAAGTCAAACATATATAATACCACCTTTCTCCAAAATCATTAGCAGATTTTAAGCAAAACAAGTATGTTTAACTTCTTTTATAACGTATAGGTGTTAAAAGGTACCTCATCTGATATTTTAGCAAAAACAAATAGCAAATTCATAAATACCTTTACTATTTAATTATCATAGATGAGTGAATTATTTTCTTTTATTCAGAATCTCTTAGCCAACAAAATTCACTGAAACTACGTCATATCATGTTTGTTTTCCTCACTTTTGAATCCTGAGTGACTAACACATTCTTCAGCATGTGGTTGGTACTTACTTGATATCTGCTGAATGAATGATTCAGAAAAGTCAATTAATTATGAGTCAGATCATGGGTGTAGTCTCACTAGGTTTAGTTAAATAGGTCATTATAGTAATATTCATAAAATTGAGCTTACTATATACAGGTATACAAGTTGAAGTTTTGTCTACTTAGGGTACAGTTTAGCATTTGAGTCTCTTGTTTTTCTACTTTAGAAATATTTTTGTGAGGTGGTTTTCAGTGTACATTGAGAAAGATGTACACTGAAAATGTACATCTATAGATGGAAAGAAATAGATGGAAAGAAATAGACCATAAAAAATAAAAATTATAATTTGATACAGGTCATTATTTCTTTCACTATCTTTATAGATCTTTTCCCAGTCTCTTAGCATATACACTCAGTCTACACTTCAAATTTCATGCTTTACTGAGTTCTAATTATGAAATTTTCTTTTAATTATGGTAATGTGAAATTATAGGAAAATCAGTTCAGGTGTTAGGAGGAAGAAGTTGTTTATATTGCATACCAAGCATTTTCACAAGCACCAAACCCCAACCAGCACAACTAGAGCAGAAATTCTTATAACATTTTACATATAAACCTTGATTGGCACGTACCACTTTGTAATTATATGAAGAAGTCTTACAATTGATCAGTCAAAATCACAGAGCTCATTAGGTCTCCAGAGGCAATTCTATATATCTAGGACAGAAACACAACATATCAGTAGGGAAGTATCTGCTGTATTTCTTCAGAAAGCGTAATCAACAGTCCCAGAGCTATTTTATGCTCCTCTGCTGCCCCAAACACTGCTTCCCAAGTGACTCTTCAGTTTTGCAAGATGTGCCATATGGGTGTGTATGATAATCACTTTGCGTTAGAAGCCACATGTTTATAGGAAAAATACTTCTCACAATTACCTATGAATATAGCTTCCAGGGCCATGCAAGGAAGAGACCACTTTATTTCCAGGGTCTGTTCTAAGAAGGTCAAAGCAAAGATTTTATGTATTTATAGTCCTGGCCACCGAGCTCCCAGTTCATGGTAATTCACCAACCAGGCTTCATTTTTACCGTAAGCAGTAAAAAATTGCTTGGTAGCCAACATGCCACCTGTATCAAATATCAGTGGGAACAGAGCTAACAAGTTCAACCAAAGTGATTTTCACATAGATAAAAAGGGATTGTCAATCTTTTACTCATAAATTTCTCCACAAGGATTGTGACCATCACAGCCTTGAAATGTTCAATTTTGTGTGTTCCACACTTCAAAAATGCTTAGAAGAAAGGAAGGAGGGACTCATATTGTTAACCAAAATATTTCATGGAGATATTATGAGAATTTTCAATAAAGTAAAAGCAACATTCCTAACAGTTCACAGCTTACTTAAGAAAGCTTTGTTATTTTTTCATTTTCTTGGATTGGAGATAGAACTATTATGGTTTAGACATTAGGTGTCCCCCCAGCGCTTATGTGTGAGGCATTGTAAGAAAGTTTAGATATGAAATGATTGGATTATAAGAGGCTTAATCTTATCAGTACATTAATCCTTTGATTGGGGTGTGCCTTTGAGGTATATATTTTTGTGAGCTGAGCTTAGTGTCTCACTCTGCTTCTTTGTGGCCATATCCTGTCCTGCTTTCCTCTGCTACATTATTGCACCATGATGATCTGCCTCATCTTGAGACCCGAGGAATGGAGCTGGCTATCTATGGACTGAGACCCCTGAAACCACAAACCCCCAAATAAATATTTTCTCCTTTAATTGTTTTTGTCAGGTCTTTTGGTCACAGTCATGAAAGAGCTAAAATAAGAATTGACCTCTGTAGAGCAGACAGATGTCCACAGGACAAAAGGGACATCACATTAAACCCTGCAGTTCCAGGGTAGAATTGATTTTTCCACATCTACAATTACGAACATGTATGAGAAAACACTTGACTCGCAGCTCACTGAGAACAGACCTAAAATGAATTGGCAGGAATGAGTTCTTTCTATCTATTCATAGACGAGAGGTGAGACAGTTTCCTCTTTCCTCCATTTGTTATGGAAAATGAGATTGTTTCCAAAGCTCCAACTATATGGAGTAAAAGCTAGTGGATCTAAGTTTAAGAAGACTAAACAGAACCCTCTGATAAATGGTTAGAGAGTTTGAAGAATAGAATTTTCTGCTCCTTCTACATCCAAAGAGGAAGGAGCAGCATTGTGCAATCACTTGGGGATACAGACGGGCATGAGCAATCTTAACTTATAGAAACAAACTCAAGTACCACATGGAAAACTAATCATTTCAAGACAAAAAGCACTACAGGTGTAAATTTGGAGTATTAACCAGGAAGCCAAGAAAAAGAGCCCTGCTCCACCATTTTGATTCTCATATTTCATCTACAAAAATCTCTTTACCCTATTGCTTTGTTGATCTCAAAGATAGGAAAAAAGGTTAATAAGGAAGGTTAATAAGTCCTGACTCTCCTGGTCAGGACTGTACGCATACCCACATGCAGGCCGGTCTTGGAATTTATTGTACTTAATCATTATTTTGGGGAAAACATCTGAAGCGAGGCAAAGGACTCACAGATTTTTCTGACCAACCAAGCTCCTTCTTGATTCTTTCAGACGTGTGTTTGTATAACTTTTATGCTCTTTTGGTTAATAATGAATAAGCTATATTTGCAGGCTGTGGTAAAAGGAAGGGGATAAAGATGTTAAAGGTCTAGGCTGGGGAGGATAAAAAAAGAAGTAAAGTGACAGTCAAGAAAATTCTTTGAAAGCAGCATATTCGCCACTTGATTTTTATTTTGACTTTTTTGTTGTTGTCAATATGATTTCTGCTGTGCCTGAGTATCCATCTTGATACTGATACTATAAATAACTATCCAACTGATACTATAAATAACTACAATTTTTTTAGACTAACAATGATTATTTTACTACTTTTCTTAGAAAAAAATACAAATTCACAGGAATTTGCAAACATAGTAGAGGTCCCTGAACACTTTCACAGAGTTTCTCGTATGATAACATGTAATTATAGTACAGGATCAAAACCAGGAAACTGAAATTAATACAATCTACAGAATTTATCCAGACACCAATTTTTACACAGATAGTACTTTTAATAAACCAAAAGAAATACTCTGCTTTCTTAAAAAGAAAACTTATTAGTCATTTACATTCGATACTTCTGATGCTGTTTATAGTGGTGACCTATTATTACTTAATACTATTAAATATACTTTTCCTTTTCTTTCCTTTCCTACTCCATATTCAGACATTAGAGCAGTCCATGAATGCTAATTTTCATTAATGCCTTCAAATATTGTATATCAGTTCCTAAAAGCTAAAAGGAAGCCGGGCGCGGTGGCGCACGCCTGTAATCCCAGCACTTGGGAGGCTGAGACAGGAGGATTGAGAGTTCAAAGCCAGCCTCAGCAACTTAGCGAGGTCCTAAGCAACTCAGTGAGACCCTGTCT